>CM034315.1:2365208-2664283 GCA_019925795.1 Dendrobium chrysotoxum
CTCATAGAAAATTTAGAACTCACGTATATTTTCAAAATCAATTTTTTAAAACTCAATTAATCTCCCTGAGAAAATTAACATCAACAGCGATCATTGTTGTCATATTCGGATAGTCTACGATAGACGATATCTTCTTCCCTCAAGGAGATATATCATCTATCATAGTGATTTCGGATATGAAAATAATGATATTTCATCCAGATTATAATAGTTAAATACTGATATAACGTCATTCTGACCCTTTGGGGTCATATATAGTTATTCCTTGAATTTGATTATTACAATCATGATGAAACCTTCAGTTTTGCTATCTGAACCTATTGGGAAATGAAATCTTTACCTCTAGAGGAAATATATCATTCATAATGATGTGTTTGACTTCACTGTATAAATTTTAATATATTATGAGCACAACTACTCTGATCTTTTCGAGTATTTATTTAAGATTTTCAACTGGACGATTTAAAAAAATAATAATTTTTATTAATTCATAAATTTATTTTGACATCTAAAAATAGTATTTTAGTTCAGTTAAAACTTTAGAATGTTATTATACATGATCTCTAGTAATTTGATTAATTTTTAAAAAATAAATTTTTGCTATAACATTTTGATATTTTTTAAATTAAGTCCAATTGTGATTTTTTTACTAGACTACATTAGAAATAAATGTGGGTATATGATTGAGCAATAGCTGGCCGATATTACTGTTAGAATATTAAGGTAATAATATATGTGAAGTAGAAGCTGATTTTACTAACATTGGCTAGAGATTGACTGACATGTATTGAATGGTGGGCTGACAAGCTTACCTTTAAATATTATGGTTAGGTGTTATCCTCTACCGATTCACGAGATACAAGAATTCAGAGTTATAAGGAGTTATTATTGTGCCGACAGGCAAAGAGCGATCACTCTATTTATTGAGCCAACAATTACCAATAATTAACTTACTACTGGAAAACATAACTTAAACTAGGACTTCTTACTTGTTTAATATGATTTCTAAAATGCACGTTACTTATTCATTATTATTATATCACCTTATAGTTATTATACTGATTTATTATTAATGTACAAATTCATTATTACTGTATTATTTTACTAATGGCACTATACTGATACAAAGCATGTACTTGACTTATTGAGCATGTGATATAATGAGAATGTAATTAAGATACTGATTTGATACTGATATAAAATAGCTGGATAGTATGTATACATCAATATATAATTTTATTGCATTTATATAATTCTGATAATCTTTACACATGCTTTGGTTTTACTGCTTTATATAATTTCTTTATTGATTGAGAGTATCGATATGACAACTACTTTATTGATTTGACACCCATACTGGTTTACTGGTTTTTTGACCATATTGCTTCACAACCTTATAGGTTTTTTTTTTACAGATTCTACTACTACATGTGAGCTTTACTGTTTCTGTACTGATTCATGATCATATGACTGTTACTATTATGATTTGACTGCTGATATGTATATTACTCATTTGCCGTACTTTGAGTTTAGTTGTAGGATTTTGTTACTTGTTGGGCCCTTAAGCTCATTATATGTGGTTAAATAATTTGAAATCAGGGCAAATAGGCAGGAGTAGGGGATTGACCAACATTCTTCAAGTTCAAATTTTTATTATTTTAGCTATTCTTTGTACTCGGGACATAGTAATTGTGATATGATTATATAAATGTTGAGTATGTACATGATTTTTGCAAAATAAATATATATGTATATAATCATATTTTGATTGATAGTTTTATTTCTGTTGGTATTTATATTAAATAAAGAAATTAGGTAGCTATGGTTATTATATATTAAAAGATAAAAGAATAATTTTTTTAAATTAGATTCAAGGGCATCACAGAAGAGACTATAGTTGGCAGGAAATAGTGGTTGGAGGGACCATAGTTGGTGGGCGATGGAAGTCATAAGGACCATAGTTTTGCGGCGGTGGTCTGAGGGATCGAGTCGGTGGGCGACTGTATTGGAATGACCATAGTTAGGCGACGGTGGTTAGAGGGATTTTAGTCTATAAGCGATAGAGGGTCAGATGGTGATGATTAGGCATAGGTACATCAATGGCGGACGGGTGGTGGGGTTTGCTAGTGGTGGCATTTGGGTGGAGGTTTAGGATTCTTCATGCCTTAGAGCTCTCTTGAGTTTGTAACCTAGGGTTTAAGCCTTCAAAATGCCCAAGGGTCCCCATTATGCAGGGATAGGAGATTTATTTGTAGATTTTGAGAGTTGCATGATCCATAAATTTTGAGATCATGAACAATTTTGGAGTGCTCCATCGGACGACCCAGACTGATTCCCTTGATCATGAGGCATTCGTTTCAGCATTTAAGTGCATTAATGATGTCAAAATTAAACATTTTGGCTTTTTAAAAAGTTTATAGGTTATTAATTGATTATTTTTTGTTTTTTTTTTGCTTAAGAAAGCACTTATAAGAAAGAAGAATTTTTTTTATTTCTAATTAATTTCTTTTAATTCATCAGTGTGTTGTTAGAATATGGAAATTAAATTAAAAGTTATTCTTTAGTTGAGTCAAGTCATTGCTTAAGGTTCTACAAGTCTTCATTGATCTAGAATTTTTGATTTAGTGAGAATGACATATGCGACTTTAAATCCTTCCTACATGATCAATGATATATCCCCAACTTAAATATTTTTTTCTTAGATTATTTATTTTTTATTTATTGTCATTGTGGTTGAATGTGAACCTATAATTAACACGTGATGCAGACATATCATCTATGACTATCTTCTGCACATGAAAGGGCCCTTTTTTAAACACGCACGAGTGATATATAATTGCAGAAAATGATCGAATGGTTTGCTCGATAACAACCATAGGCATAATATGGCTTTCAGAGCATATTTCATCATCCTTTTGTTATTTCTTTTGGTTCCATGTTTTACGGATTGTGGAGCCATAATTGACGAAGAAATCCCCCAAATCTCAAATGGTTAGTAATTATATACAGAGCTTTTTTCTTCTTCTTCTTCTTCTTCGCCTACAAGGAAGGGATCGAAAGAAATATTAGCCAATAAATTTATATGACCACTAATTGCAGTTACAGGTGGTTTTTCTTTCAAAATTATACACGAATATAATGGATCTCACAAAAAGAAGAAAATTGGAGACTGCTACTCCAATCGGAGATTTTCCTCCGACTGATCCTAATTTAACGAAACCCACCACAATGTCTCATATGCGATTATGTGCCACCACCATGTGATTGTCAGGAATAAGCAATTCATGATTTTCATCAATAAATGAATTATAGAGATGATGAACAACAGTTGTAATAAATAAAAGCTTGAAACTTTTTAGAGGAAAAGAATTTAGAGGTTGTTTGTATTATTCAGATATTTGTGGTGTGTGATTAATATGTCATTATTTATAATATTTTCTGTTGTTATGTGACTCTTAAATATCTATTGAAGCTATAAATATATTTTAGAAGAAACTGATTCGTTGGAATCTCTACTGCATATAAATATTTTTCTCTAGAAAAAAAAACCTGATGCGTTTACATTTTTTGCCGGACAAAATTTAAAACTAAACATATGTATGTATGTGAATTTTTGAGCGAAATATAAGATCTTTAAAAAATACTTACGTTTAGTGCAAGTTCTATATATTTATTTTAATATATCTGTTAAGGGGTTTTCATTTACTAATATATTTTTATTTTAATATATTTGTTATTTTCCACATTTGTATATTTTGATTATAATATATATTATTATTATTATATTTTGCTTTATATTAAAAAAAACTTACATTTAGGTAATATGAATTTTTGTTTTTGTAAGAAGCACTTAAATTAAAAAAAAAAACTTCTTAAGAGGTTTGGTATTATATATATTTCTGCAATTTACCTATTTTTATTTTACTTTGTATAAAAATATTGCCTTTCCCTTTTTTTAACATAGAATCACTTAAATTTAGAAGTTGTTCCGGATAGTTCTTAGTATTCAGATAAATTAACATTTAATTGAATCCGTTTTTATTTTTAAAATTCCAGTCCATCATAGCAATTCAATAATGAGCATACGAGGAGCTAAGCTTATGTTAAGGTACGATGGTGAGTTAGGCGTGGGTGCTAATTTCACACCAACGTATCTTGGGGATAGGAATCGTCCCTTACAAGTGCCAAGGAACTGCAAATTAGCTCAACTTAAGTTAAGGATTCTTAGGACACTAAATTATGATGAAGCCAAGTATACAGTGAACTTAATTTGCCGACTGCCAGTCAGGAATGATTTCATTTGCTTCACATGTTGAAGATAATGATGTGTGCGAAGTTGTGTTATGCCAAGATGCTATAGAATTTCCTATATTATTTGTGGAAGTTCAAGAATTGAGTGTTCCATTAATTAATACTGAAAATCTAACATCCCAAATACATGAGTAGTTCAACATGGAGGAAAGGGTCGAAGTTAATAATGGTGTTTCAAGGCTTCAGCTAACTGACGATCCATGTGCACAGTAAGTAGCACATTCAACATATTAGTAAGTTTAAGAATTTTAGCTATTCTATCGATTTGTAAGTAAAAATTAGTTTATTTAAATAGAGTCATATGCAAAATCAATGTTGGCATGATGCTTCAGGATCATCGACCCAATCTGTTCCTATTGTTGATGATGGTTAAAAAATAATGAGCAGTGGATCCAGCGAGTACGGTTGTGAGGATTCTGATGACCTACAACCTGATTTAAATGAAGCAGCTACATATGTTCATGACGAGACCATCATCACTTGACCACGGTTCCTCCAACCACCGTCAAATAAATATGGTCCTACGGACAAAATGAACATGCCAACATTCTTTTGAAGACAACCCTTATATTATTGGATTCTTCCTATTCTAGCTATGTAATATGCTCTACAAGATTTATATTAACAAGTTGTGCCAATGCATTCCTTTGCGGAAGGGCATCATTTGTAATCAATGACAAACAATAGTGAAATCATTTTAACTAGGCTAGAGCCCATGGTTTTTCACTTTACTGCGTTTTCTATGTAAAAAATATGATCTCTTATGATTGTTGCTCCCCTCTCTCTTATCTGTGCCTATGTGATGGATTTTTGTATAAAGCTAGAATACTAAACTCTATATCTATTGTTTACCCCTACACACTAAAACATTTAGAACAGGGCCAAATCGACAAATTAAGTAACGTGCATGTCGGTGTGGTGCATCACTTGTGTGAAAGCCCTTAATTTTTTTGAAGAAATTTTTTGACCTAGAGAAGTTAATTATTATTTTAGAATTCATTATAAGTCCAAATCATAAACCAATTTTACCAAAATTTTCTAAATAAAATGAGTTAATTTATGAATATTTTTTTATAATTTTTGAAATTTTAGATTTAAAAATATAAAAATTTGAATGTAATTAATATTTTAATATTAAATAATTTAAATAATTGAATATTTCAATAAATATCTAATTCCACTAACCTTTATATAAGCATTTCATTTTATTTACCTTAACAGAGAACATAAAATGGATTTGGGAAAAAAGAGAGAAAAAGAGAGGAGAGAGAAAGAAAAATTCAATTTTTGGGCGACTTCGAGTCGTTTTCGTCCGTCGGCCCAATTGGAAAACTTATTCATCCCGAGACAAGTCACATTATGCCCTTCTCAATTTTAAAAAAGGCGTAATTTTTAGCGAGTTTTTTTATTAAAATTTTGTATCCGTTAGCAAAAAATGCGGATAACTTTACATAGGTAAAACTTTCATAACATAACTTTTTATATATTATAGAGATTACGATTATGCATATTTTGAATATTTTTTAAAAATTTTACAACGGGGGTTTTAAAATTTGTGAAATTTTTATTGAATAGAAAATTATCTGAATATTGAAAATAGTGGTGTAGTACAATAAAAGTCTTAAAACATCATTTTACACAATCCCTGGTAATTTATTAATTTTCTAAAAATATTTATTTTGGCTAAGTAGAATTTTTTGTTGTCTAACGTTATACAACACTGTGTAATTTTGATACGTGCTCAATTACTTTTTAACTGTTATAATGTGATGATATATATGCATATGTGATTAAATTATATATGCTGGGAGTTATAAGAGGCCAGAATCTTCTGATATTCTATCTGTGTCAGGAAATTGCTGGAAGTTATAAGGAGCTAGAATCATTTGAGATTCTATCTGAGATAGGGATATATAGTATATTCTGGTGCTATAAGCACAAATAAAAAAGGGAGTCGTAAGGGGCCAGAATCCTTTAAGATTCTGTTTCGGTCTAAGAAATATGATATGAATTTTTATTTATTTATTTGTGTAGTATTATTATTTAAATTAGAAAATAACTGTTATGTATTTATTACACCTCTTAATATAGTGATTTATTTAAACTATTTACTATTTAAATATTTAGTAAAATATTTGATAAAATAATAATTAAAAATTTAGATTGGTTTTTGTGGCTTGCTAAGATGTTATAGTTCACTGTGGTTTTACTTATGGTTTTTAGGATCTAGGATGGGAAAGGAGATTATGGACTAGTAGTTCAGGATCAGATCTAAGGTTATAGATATTTTGCTATTTTGATTTTTATATAGTCACTACTAGTTAAATTTTCAGTTATATAGCTATTGCATGTAGCCATGTATGATAATGTAGATATTTATTTTGATGAATGAAAGAAACCTGGATGATGAGTTATTTTCAATATTTGAATGTTTTAATAGCTTTGTAGTTTGTAGTTTATTTCAATGAATATTGATAGAAAATCTATAATAATTCTAAAACTAAATATTAGGATTTGCCTGTCATAGCTCAAAATGATATGACCTATCCTGGTCGGGTTGGGTTGTGACAACTTGAAGGGTTAAAAGACCTCTGTTCTCCAAATAGACTTTGTCTTATGATCAAAGCATCAAATTCGCCTAAGAGAGAACCCCTCGCAGTCAATTTGGATGAGATCGATCAAAATGAATGATCTACACCTAAAATTGATGCACAACATTGCACAAACGATGTCCGATCACAAAATAGACTTTGTCATTACGTTCGGAGCACCGTTACTACCCAAAAATGATCATAAATTTGTACAATTAAAATTGCGCAAGGAGATTGACCCTGATCTAAAGGTAACAACATGCAAATCTAGGAAATAGATTTGTGACTTTGCCTAAATGTCATCCGATCGTAAAATGAATTGCGTCATTGCATTCGAAACATCGATAATACCTAAGAATAATTATCATTTTGCCCAATAAAATTCAATAGGGGAAATCGCATGAATCCCGAGATGCTGGCACAAGAACTTTAAAAAAAGTCACACAAATCAAGGCAAAATTGACATTTTAAAATTCATTATTTAATAATAAAAATAAGTAATAATAAAAATAATATTAACATTATTATTAATTATGATAATAAATAATAATAATAAATAATGCTAACCTCATTTCTTGTCGAATCCTCCTAATGATCCTGCTAATTTTTTGCTAAAATCCGTAATGAAAATTCCTTTTGATCAACGCTAGATAGCCTGAGATTTGCTGGCCTCGATCGCGCTTCACCCTCATTGTTAAAACCAGACCGAATGACCTTCTATTCTTATTCTTCTTTGTGCGTAAAGCTATCGATCCAGCAACTCTCATTCCCGCCACCGTGTTGACTTCCTTTACTGGACTCTACTTCTGATCCTTCCTTAAGACCAGTCGTAGGTTTGAACGCTGGTTCCGGCTAAATCTGATCCCAAGCTCATCTGCATTTACCTCTCTATCCATTCTAGAGCCTGACTTCCTTTTCCCCGATCTCCATAAACCCACGACCTTGCCATGACTCCCAACTAACCAGAACCTTCAATCCTCAGCTGTTCACATCCTTTTATATCGAACCCCTCAACCACGACCTATACCCGACTTCTAATTGATTTCCAATCCCTCTTCTTTAAATTGCAGACGTCCTACTTCCTTAACCTCACTCAGTCGCCTGAATCTTGTAGCCTCAACCTTTCAATCCACCCCCATGACACCTGTAAAGCTACAAGTCGCTCGTCCCTTATAGATCTAGCAAGGACTCTTAGATCTCCAGCCTACCAAACCCCAGCCTATTACTCTAATTTTTCTCGCATCAAGCTACCAATCCTGCTTTCTCTTCCACCTGTAGCCAGATCCATCCATACCTTCTGGTCTGAGGCCCAATGTCACAAGAAATGATCTCCTATTCCCCCCCCCCCCCCCCCCCCCCCCCCTCTCAAGTCATTCCAACTTTAGGGTGTTAAAAATTGACATGACTCAAAACTTGACCCAAAAATATCCGGGTTTGGGTCAACCCGTTTGTAAAATAGGCCAGGTTCTAGTTTAGATTTCTGACCCCTTTAAAAATTGGGTCAGGTTCGGGTTGACCCAAAAATTTGAAGTTGACCCGGATCCTCACGTCTCTACCTGGTTTAGCGATCTCGCATCTCGAGTCGCATCCCTCGACCCTTATCTTTTGCATCTTTATTGTCCACGCTTACTCTACCAATTAGCAGTCCTGTAGGCTCCTACCTCATAGCGCTTTGGTCGAACCTTGCCACCGAAGTCTGACCTCGCATGCGCGTTGCGTGTACATATGGCCTTCCAGGTCAAGCCCCGCCTCTGCCTCGCCTGTGCCCTCACTCCAACTATGTCCCTACATTAAAAAAATAGTGTTCGTCCATGCCCTACACAGCTCCGCGACCGCACCTGCGCGACTCAGCGACTACGCCCGTGGAAGGAAGGCGGAAGTTAAGTTTCGTGGGTCGGGTTGTGTCAACCTGTTAACCCACATGGGTCAGGTCTGTGTTAGGAATCCTGACCTGTTTACAAAATTGGGTCAGGTTAGGGTCAGCCTGTTTGGACCAGGGTCAATTTGGGTTGGGCCCGAACCTGACCCATTAACCAGTTTTTACACCCCTATTCCAACTAATGGATATGCTCCACCTAGTCGAACTCTAGTCAACCCACCACTACCAAAAGTCATACTTCATATATATACACCCCAATCTGTTTAACTTAGCTTTATGCCAATCCCTCTATATAACCAGCTAGCTATTGGCCTATCTGAAATCACAATCCAACTCTCCAATATTAGCTCCACCCAAAACAAGTTCACAATCAAACAACAACTCTTTCTTTCTTTTCTTTTCTTTATTCACTATTAATCATTATCATTAACCAATATCATTTGTTAGCATTATCATTATCCCCATTATTGTTGTTGTTGTTATTATTATAATTATTACTACTATTTAGAAAAAGAAGAAAATAAAAGAAGATTAATAAAAAAATAAAAAAGAGAGAAAAGGAAAGTTGTTTGTCTCGATCTTTGTACTCATCTTCACCGATATCGTCATCGTGGCCATCACCTTCACAAAGATATAATGCTTTCAAAACAAAAAAAAACCCGCAAAATCTTGTCCTCGGCACTAATGGCATGCCATGAAATCACTTATACACGCTTTTTTTAGCGTGCTAGAAGGGAGCTCGGTGCGACACTTGTGGCAAGGTGGGTAGGCCCTGTATACATTTTTTTTAGCATGGCGAAGACAACTTCTAAGTACCTGTGTGCGTGCCTTAGTGCCGATGGGAAAAAACTATGTGTTTCAAATAGGTACACATGAAGACCCATACACACCTTTCTTGGCGTGGTGGGAAGGATCAAACTCCCAGAATTTTCCTTAAATGAGGGAGTGGTAGGCTACTAAAATTCAAAATAAAGTGTAAAAAACTTGAACTAAATGTAGGGGACTTAAACTAAACAAAACTATTGGGAATCAGATCTTAAAACTCTAAAATGCATGATCAAATTGAAAATAAAAACACTCAACAATAAATCTGGATTATCTAACTAAATATTAAGAAATGAGTAGGGGACCTATAATGAACATGATAACTCACTTATAAGCAAGGGACTAATAATGTACTTCATAGTCTGCCTACAAGTAACTACAAAAAATTTGTAATAAATGCGATAATATGTCCACAAGCATGTACAAGGAAATTGCAATGAATATAGTCCTCCCATAGAGGACTTATGGTGAATAGGGCTCTAGATATAATTCGCTTGAAAGCAAACATCAACAAATAACACAAGAGAATATGCATTATGCTAGAAACAATGAATGCAAACATCCACTGATAGGCTCATATACAGCCAAGAATCAAGAACCCATCATGCACACATTAACTTACACATGGGTGTTAACATGCAACATGCGACAAATATAGTAACACCATGTAGTCAACCTCAATATATATACAAATATATTGAATCATGAAAGCAAGAAATGTTACAAAAAAATCCCCCATGCATTAAAATGCGCATTGATGAGTTCATATCATGCATATGCACATCACAAAATATAAAATACAACATACAAGCATATTATCAAATATGAAAAATACATTATGTAGCGCCAGCGAATTACACTGACTTGCAGATATATCATGCACTACACGGGAGTATTGAATTATCATGCCAATGTATTGTGATCACAAATAGGCAATATAAAAGTGCATTACGCGAGCATATTGCCTAACATGCAAAACACACCATGCTACAACGACATATTTCATTAAATATGCATCTTGCATGCATACGCTCCAACATACAAAATGTATTATGCAAGTGTACGACACAAGCATGTCTAACTACATGTAGTTAGGAATGAGCAGACATGTTGCAAATATCCTCACCTAGCATATAAATATACCATATGCCTATGCACTGCATGCGAGATAAATGTTGCAATATACAACATGTATTATACAAACACATTATGTAAATTGCAAAATTTAAAATACATGTATACATTGAAATTCCTAAGTACACATGTGGCTATGCAGATGAAGGCATAAGCATGCATATGAATATGTAAGTATGTCACATACACCCATTGCATCGCACACATATAATTTCCACTCAAATGAAGTATGCAAAGTGCATGTAAAATCACATACCCACATGGGCCCTGGCGACGATGTCATTTGTACACACGTGACATCTTATAATGTTGCACGGGTTAAAAAATGACAAAAGTTCGAGCCTGATCCTTCTATGAGAGTAGATAGGAGTTGACATATCTCAAACTATCAAACAAATATACGATCATGATATCAACCATGATATTTGTTTATATATTAATATTATGCCTTCAAGGCTTGTGACAAAGAAAATTTACTAATAAAGGCATAAAACAGACAACAAACCCGATCCCCTATCAATAAGTTGGCAAAGTCGACTAGTGAAGTAGAATTGCCCATATTATCCGCAATGATGGTCATGTTGACAAAACTCTCAATCAGAGGAAACCACAAACAAGAAAAATGCCTCCCGAATGCTCATAAAATTCAAAATCCAAAAAATACCAAAATTCAAAATATTTAAATTTGATATAAATCACTAAAATACTTAAAGCAAAATCCACCCACCTTCCACAAAAATTTGTCGTGGTGGACAAATTTGAAAATTACTTCACGTGTTTAAATGTCTAGTCGAGAATATCATTATGATTCATTCTTGAACATTCCTCTTGTTAGTAAGGACATAGCACGTGCCCTTTAACTGATGATTTTGCTGCCAAATGACACCACAGGTAAATGGTTATAATCGGGAACCTTTGAACCGGGTTGTTTTGCCACCAAATGACACTACTAAATTAATGTCATAGTCATAGCCCGCATGTTCCTCAATGGTTTTAATCCTTGAGATATGAATCAATATGATATAATCGATAGGGCACAAAGCCCTCTTTTAGTTGAGGTGAATTAGAATTTGTCCCCTTAGGCAAATATTTACCCTGGTCTATAAGGTAACCTATGGCTATCAATAAGGATCATTCTGTAAGGTTGGGTCAACTTCCTCCTATGACTAAGTAGACCCGGGACCATGATGACTCAGAGTGAACCATGGGATCTTGATCGGGTCTATTATCATTCACCCCATCATTCGCTTGAAGTGCAATGGGGTAAAATTTCTAATTTTAAATGTAAATTTTCAAATACCAAATCATGCTGCTACTATATGCCAGATGCTATGTATTCGTTTGACGACTAGCCTTGATCAAATGTTATCTCTCACTATTGCGAGGGGAAATTAATTATAGGGGCTTGCGCCTATAGGAAACATGAACTCAAATAATGAAGTCCTTGCAAAATGAGGGCAAAATCTCTGGGTATTGTCTTATGTAAAACCCAATCTGCCTTCTAAAAATTTGTCTCAGAACTTACTTGTTACTCCTCGACGACCCAAAAAAAGGGGTCCACAAAGAGGCTGGGATGCAAATTTTTAGAGCCCACATCTATCTACCGCTACGAATGTTCCTGCATGTAGCAATTATAATCAAAATTTTATCATGATAAATTAAAATTGTAGTATTTATTTTAAGATCAATATATGTAATATAAGTTGAAAAAGATTTATTATGAAATATAATTAGATATCCATGAATAAATGATATTTTAATTACACACATTGAGAAAGAAATGTTTTATCGTATTGATAATAAAGTAATAATTCAACTTTTTTAGAATATAAAGAGTATGCATTATAAATTGTTAGTATTTTTTATCATTTTTTAATCTTTTTAAAATAATAAAAATTAATATAAAATATTTTAAATCTTCTAATGCAGTTCTCAAGCACAAATAAAAAAATTGTGAGAATATCTGAAAGTTTTAATTTATGCCCCTACTAAAAAAAATATCTAGCTCTACTAATTTGTGGTATAGAGTTTTTATCTCCCCTTTTGAGTTCATAAATATTAATAATATTTAGATGACATTTAAAAAAGTGATAATATATAATTTAATTATTAAAAAAGTACTTAAAAAAAAAAACTTAAAAGTAAGTATAGTTGCCTATTTAACAACAAATGTCTATTAACATGGTAAATTTAATTTTTGATATTTGTTTTGTATTTATAACTATTTTATTTAAATTTATTAAGTTTTATCAAATAAATTTTATAAAGTTTTAATAAAAAATTTCATTAGGATTATAAAAAAAGGCAAAAAAGATAAATTAAATAGCATTTGAATGGCCATTACCATAAATAGCAGTTGAATCATCATTACAACATTATGTCATGTAAAGAATTCTTTAGGTGGAAAGAAGTTTCCTTCTTGAGCTTCTTGTGAGAGGAGGAGGGAGAGAGGGGGAGGAGAATTGGAGAAAACAGAGATCAAAAATTCTTATTGCTTGTCATCCTAATTACAACCTAATTGTAATTGAAAGTTTGTCAGGGATGTTAAGCCCTTATGAACTAGCCTGAGACTAACCAAGAGCGGGGGGGGGATGAATTGGTAGTTTTAAAAATTATTAAGCTAAAAATGATTTTGGAAAAACTTTTTTAATCTTTTAAAATAAATGCAATTGCACGTTGATATGGAGATGATTAATCAACTAAAATAATAACTTTAACTACACAATCATCCACAGGAAAGTAAAGTGTAGAAATTAAAAAGCAGAACAGTAAAAGAAAGAACACACTAGATTTTATAGTAGTTCGGTCAACTTGACCTACATCCACTTCTCGGAGCCCCCCCTCTAGGTATTGCATTAAAACTCAGTGACTCTCCTTCTGCTCCCACAACAAGGCGGAGAAGCTTTTACAAAAACTCTTTTCACCAACCCCGGTGAGGCAGAGAACCCAAGCTCCTTTTACTTCCTCCTAAAGTAGGCAGAGAACCCAAAATCATTTTGCTTCCTCCTGAAGCAGGCAGAGAACCTTACCTCGTTTCACTTCCTCTCTAAGCAGGTAGAGAACCTCGATCTTCTTGTTGATAATCCTTCCCCCGAGTGTATGTGTGCAAGATTACTTAGCTTGGAGTTCCATTACATTACCTTTGAATCAAGAAAGGGAAAAAGAATACATTTGTATACAGACATACCTGATCTTGAGCTGGCTTGAATTGCACTTGATCTTGTGGACCTGAAAGGTTAGGCAATCAAATAAAAATAGAAATATTTATTATCATCAAAATTATAATCCTTGAATCCAGATTTGCAATAATCTCCCTCTTTTTTATGATAGCAAATATTTATTAGATAATTTCCAATTCAACAAATAAAATACAAAGCAAGAAAAACTAAGCAATGTAAATTTTACTAGCATAGGCAAACAGTACAATGACTCTGAACACTAATAACCCAAAACACTACAACAACTCAAAATACTAACAACACAAACTACTCCCCCATTTGACATCTCAAAAAGGAGGAAAAAGAAAAACATAAAGAAGAAAGATAGTATAAATCATCACAAAAAAATAAACAGGAAAATTAACCAAGCTAAAAGTAGGAGGGACCCTGATCAGGTGGAGGAGGGGTGGTGGTGACTGAAAAAGACCATGGATGGTGGCGAACTGCTCTCCAAATCAGGCCATATCCAGGTCATGATGCTGCTATTATTTGTTGACGTATGCATTGAATCGATCAACATCTTCAGCATGCTGCTGCTCCTGTACAATCACATAGAAGTCAAAGCGAACCTCCTACTGGTCAGCTGATCAAACGGTGACTGTAGGCAGAGAGGAGCAGGTGTAGGAATAGCTTCCTCCTCAGCCTCTGTGGGCTCTAGATGGAGATAAGTGTTGTGAAGGACATGAAAGGAGCTATTTGTATAGAAGGAGGGTGGATAATTTAGAGGAGTAGGATACTGAATATTATACTTAGTTTCAAGCACATAAGTAATAAGGTGTCGTAGGGCCAAATTGGGTTTCCTCTTATATCCAGGATCTCTAATGCTAGTCAGGTACTCAATGTATCAAAAAATAAGATCAGTAGCATTAAATTTATGATGAGTCATGATATAGTAGGTGGTGATGGAAAGTAGGGGAGTAATGTGAACCCGGTCACCAGCCTTGGGAATTATGGAAGTTCTGAGGACATGTTGGATGGTCCTAGCATCTTTAACTAATGAGCTAGAGGCACCATCATGGTAGGAGGCATTAGTGTTCCTTAAAACCTGATTAATTGGTCTCTAATTGAAATCAGGATATAAGGCAATGAGATGAAGCTTTTCCCCAGTTGTAGAAAGTCAAAGAAGTTCATGACAGTCCTGATAGGTGATCTCTACAGGTCATTTATTGATATAAGATTGGAGTGAAGTATAGGTAGAGTCGATGCGAAGACTGGTGAAGAATTCATATAAGAGTTCAGAATGAAAGGGAACAACTAGAGTCAGAATGAAGGCGAATGGTGCGAGGATTGACAATTTTAGAGGAAGTAATGCCAGTAGTCTTATACCTGAGGTAGGCAGCCTGATCCGCTATATCAGTGAAATGGGGATCCATAGTTCCCTGTGATCATCCTGGAGCATTTTCTACCGGCCATTGGAGAACTTGACTAAAAGGAAGAGGAATATGAAGGGAGGAAAGAGATTGGAGTGAAGAAAAAATGGTGAACTTAGGCTGAATTTAATGATTTGTAAATATCATCCAAGACGATTGTGATATCGTCCCAAACGATTTGCAGCAATAATGTCTGCTTGACTGATTGGTCAAAAAGATGGTTAGATCATCCATGATGATCAGAAATCATCCAGGATGATTAGACTCAAACGATCATCCCGAGGAGTCAAGCTGGATGACTTTTGATAAAAAGTATCATCCTGGATGATTAGGTGGATCATCCAAGACGATTTGTAATTAATAAATCAGATGGGCCGAATTCAAGTCATCAAATTATTGTCACGTGGATCATCCAGGATGATGAGGTGTATTATCCAAGATGATCACCAATAATTAGTTCAGATTAGCCATTGGTTCATGATGGGGATGAGTTGATCTTATCATCCAGGATAATGTGAGAATCGTCTAGGACGTTGTGAGAAAAAAATAAAAAATGAAGGATGGAGAGGAATGATCAGAGGACCCAAAGATCATAAAAAATCAAAATCAAAGCAAAGATAGAAAAATTAAGAAAAAATAAAAATGAGAAAATAACAATAAAAACCAAAAAAGATTTTTTTTAACCGATCTACTCGAGTAAATCAGAATTTTTCTTAATTTTTATTTAAAAAGCAAATAAGAAGAAATTGACGGGCTAAAATCCAAAAAAATTGAAAAATTAATTTTTATAACTCCTACCTCGGACAACTTACAGGTTCAAATTCATTCGAAACAAAAATCTAATTCAAAAGAGAAGAAGTTAGATAAGCAACATGATCTTTTCATACTTCATTCTAGAAAAATATCTGATAAAATAGTATTACAAATTAGAGAATTAAAAATCATGATTTTTACTCTCAAGTGTTTGAATATATTAAGTGGTATATGAGTTCTTCTAAGATTTTTAAAAGATTTGAAAAAGAAGAAAGCTTATTTTCTTTGTGGGCTCATTTTGTGCCTCTTTTTTAATAATTTGGCGCACTTTATGCATCTTTTAATTTTAGATACACTTTATTTATCTTTTCAATTTTATTGATGAGCATTGAGCATCTTTTTAATGTTGGGCTCATTTTGTACCTTTTTTTGTTGATTGGTGCACTTTGCGTATCTTTTGCAAGCTTCCTTTCTTTTAAAATCTCTAAAAGACTCTCAGTTATGAGATTATCTTCCAGATATAAGAGAAGAAGAGAAGACTCACTCTCTTAGATAAGGAATAGTAATCCACAAAACAGAATCATTCCCATATGATAAATGTAACAACTTTATTAAGAAAATACGAAAGTGATTCAATGATTTAGAACACTACTCATATGAGATAGATTACTGTAGGAAGGTAAAAAAATCTCTATTTTAAAGTCCAACTTTTTATTTTTGAAAAAGATTTCTATTTAAAAAGAAAAATACACTATTAAAGAAGTTAGAGGAAGAGAAAATAATCATCAATATTTCTTCCCTTTAACTAATTTAGAGAGGTCAATCACTACTTACACGATTCTAAACAAAAAATAAGGCAAAACTCTCATTTAGAATTCAAGTTTATCAGCGGCAGTGAGGAGTGATCTAATTCTGAAGAAAATAAACAGTAAATCAGAAATAAGAGGAAAGCGCATAAAAAGAAATAACTAAATCAGGTAAATAATAACAATAAAAGAAAATCAGTAAAGAATAAAAAATAAAAAGAAACAGATAATCAAATCAAACAAAAAATAAAAAAAATCAAAAATAGAAAATTCAAAAATCAGAAATCATCAAATTCATGCATTTATGTCAATCACAACCAATCTTGTTCTTAAGAAGTTGAATGTGTCAAAGGCCAGTGGTTTGACAAAGATGTCAGCTAGTTGGTTTTTAGTTGCTACATGGTGTAACTCAATATCTCCTTTGGTAACATGGTCCCTAATGAAGTGATGCCTTATGTCAATGTGTTTGATCCTTGAGTGTTAGATAGGATTTTTAGAGATGCATATGTCACTAGTGTTATCATATAGAATTGAAATTGTGCCAACAGGTAATCCTAAATCCAAGATTTGTTGCTTCAACCAAAGAACTTGGGCCATATAATTTTCTAAGGCAATATACTCAGCTTCAAAAGTGAAAAGTACAATAGAATTTTATTTTCTACTGGACCAGGAGACTAATTACTATCCTATGAATTGGCAAGTTCCAGGAGTGCTCTTTCTATCCGCCCTAAACCCTATAAAATCAGAATTAGAATATCCAATAATTTTAAAAGAAGTGTTGTGTCTAGGATACCAGATTCTTAAGTTTGGGGTCCTTAAGAGATATCTCAGCATTCTCTTAATTACAGTCAGGTGGGATTCTTTAGGGTCAGCTTGAAACCTAGCTTACAGACAAAAACTAAACATTATATTAGGTTGGCTAGCAGTCAAGTAAAGTAGTGATCCAATTATTCCTCTGTACTTCTTTTGATCAATAAATTTTTCATTTGAATCCTTATCTAACTAGACACTGGAGCTCATGGGAGTGTTTATTGGCTTGGCTTTATCCATTTAATATTTCTTCAAGATGTCCTTAGTGTACTTTGATTGATTAAGAAAAATTTTATCATCCATTTGCCTTATGCTAAATCCCAAAAAGTAGGAAAATTCTCCCATCATACTTATCTCAAACTCGTTACTCATTATTTTAGAAAAATTATCACATAAATTTTGATTAGAAGATCCAAAAAGTATATCATCAATATAGATCTGGACAATGAGTAAATCATCTCCTACTTTTCTTAAAAAAAGGGTGATGTCTACACTCCCCTTAACGAAATTCATTTCTAGTAGGAATGTGCTAAGCCTCTCATACCAAGCTCTGCGTGCCTATTTTAATCCATACAAGACCTTTTTTAATTTATAAACATGATTTAAAATTTGAGAACTCTCAAAATCTAGAGGTTGCTCTACAAACACATCTTCCTTTATTACCCCATTTAAAAAGGCACTCTTGACATCCATTTGGAAAAGCTTAAATCTCTTATAACAAATAAAGGCTAGTAGCACTCTAATGACTTCCAATCTAACTACAGAGGTAAAGGTCTCCTCAAAATCAATCCCTTCTATTTGGTTGTACCCCTTAGCCACCAATCTTATCTTATTCCTAACCACCACATCAGAATCATTCATTTTATTCTTAAAGACCCATTTGGTTCTCACTACACTTTGATTCTTAGGTCTTTCTACTAACTCCCAGACATCATTCCTCATAATTTGGTTAAGTTCTTCCTGCATAGCTAAGATCCAAAATTCATCAGAAATGGCTTGATTATTGTTCATAGGTTTAGTCATTGAGATAAAGGTAGAGTGATTCACTTCCTTTCTATGTCTATGCATAGTTCTAACACCTTCGAAAGGGTCTCCTAAGATCAGTTCTTTAGGATGACTCGAACAATATCTCTATTCTCTAGGCAAAGTGTTTTCAGGTTCTACCCTTTTCTCCATATTTATAGTTTCTACTCCTAGGGTAATCTCTCCTATTTCATCTTCTTCCTCAGCTCTAGACTCCTTAGGATCAGATTTATTAAACACCACATGAGTAGTCTCCTCCACCACCAATATCCTCTTGTTAAATACTCTAAAGGATTTCCCCACACTTGAATTTCCCCTTCATTAGATTTTGGGTCAAATTTTCCTAAGGATGATTTCCCATTGTTAAGAATGAAGACCTTACAATGAAAGATATGGAGGTGAGAAAGGTTTAGTGTTCTACCCTTAGTTATCTCATAGGGTGTCTTATTCAGATTAGATCTAACATTAACTCTATTTAACACATAACAGGTTGTGTTCATTGCTTCTACCCAAAAATATTTTGGAAGTGAATACTCAGAAAATATGGCTCTAGCGGCTTCCACTAAGGTCCTGTTCTTTATTTCAACTACCCCGTTCTGCTGAGGGATCCTAAGAGCTGAAAAGTTATGATTAATCCCTTGCTCCTTACAGAAATTTCCAAATCTCACATTTTCAAACTCTCCACCATGATCACTATGAATGGCCAAGATCTCACAACCTAGCTTCTTTTGAATCCAAGTGGAGAAAGATTTAAATTTATCAAATGACTTAGTTTTATGTGACAGAAATCTAATGTAAGTAAACCTCGAGTAGTCATCGATAATCATAAATTCATAGACTTTTCCCCCTAAGCTGGCAGTGTTAATGGGTCCAAATAAATCTATGTGAAGGACTTCTAAAGGTCTAGAGGTGTTGATGTCTTTAATGGAGTGGAAATAGGATTGGACTTGTTTTCCTAGTTGGCATGCATCACACAAATGGTCCTTAGTGAACTTAAGATTGGGGACACCTCTAACAAAGTCCTTTTGGGTTACTTTTCTAAGGGTTTTCATGCTGGCATGACATAACCTCCTATGCCACAGCCAAGACTCATCAGCAGCAGTTTTTAAGGAGAATAAAACAGCACATTCAATGTTATTTAAATTAAGCATGTAGACATTGTTGATCATCTTTCCCTACAAAATAATGTTATTATTTAAGCTAATAATATAAGTGTTTGCCAGAAACTTTATGATGAACCCTTTGTCATAGAGTGGACTGATGCTGAGCAAGTTGTGTTTCAGTCCATCTACAAGTAAAATATTTTCAATTAAAAGGTTCTTAGAGTTTTCGATTATACCTGCGCCTACCACTTTCCTTGTGGTGTTGTCTCCAAGAGTGACCTTACCTCCAACCCTGACCTCCAACGAAATGAATTGATTTGCATCTCCACTCATATGCCTTGAACATTTGCTGTCCAGGTACCACATGCTCTCATGAGGTCTTGTATGAGAGCATCCCTACAAAATCATCAAATGTCATATTTAGGAATCCAAATAAGTTTGGGTCCCTTGTGATGAACAGAATAATGCGATGCATGTATACTATGCTGTGGATCTTGAGATTTTGGTCTCCACATCCAATGTGTACTACGATGAACAGTGCAAGTGTGGGTGATATGTCCTAACATGCCACAAGAAAAATACCTAATACCAGAAAAAGGGTTAACTAATTTATGTGGGTGATAATGCCTCTTACTAGGTTTAGATGATGCATGCTTTGATGATTGTGTATGAAATTCTTCAAGTGATGGTGATTGTTTATTTTTCATAAGAGTAGTTAATTCAGTGTCAAAAAAATTATTTGAACTATCCGAAATTAAAATTTCCACTCCCAATGCATGCTCCCTACTCTCTACATCGAATGCATGAGTTTCTAATTCCTTGAATGTAGTTTCTAATTCAACATGCGATGCTTTCAATGAATCATACTAAATCAGAATGCTTTTTATTTAACTCATCAAATTCATCAAGTAATGACATGTGATTACTGTTAAGTGTAGAATGATCTTTAAGAAAACTTCATGCTCTTTTTGCAGGTTTAAGAATTCTAATTTCAAGCTAGCATGAGTTTTCTTAAGTTTCCTATATGATGAATGAATTTTCTCAGATATATCAAATAATTGATCGTAAGTTAGTTTACATTCCTCTTCTTGGTCAGAATGACCAAGATGTTCATCTGCCATTAAACACAAGTTTGTAGTTTTCTCTTCAGCTTCAGTCTTAGAGGAGTTAGATGTAGAAACCACCCAGAAAGCCTTTTGAATCCATTTTTTATCCTTCCTGAACTTTGGCTTCTCCTTACCCTTCTCCTTGCTTGGGTAAGCCTTAAGTGTAGGACAATCATCTTTTATATGTTCTAGCTTCCTGCATTCAAAGCAAACCACATCAGAATAACCTTTAAAATTTTTGATATTCTTACCTTTGTTCCATTTCTGATGATGCTTTTGTCTTTTTCTTAGAAAGCTTTTGAATTGCCTAGTGATTAAGGCAACATCATTACTTTCAGACCCTGAAGAATCAGTCTCCATATAATTAGCCTTCAGCACCACAGTTTTCTACTTCTTTTTCTCACCTGCATCAAGTTGTCTTTGGTTCACACCTTGCTCGTAAGCAATGAGTGATCCAAGTAAGTTATTAATATAATAAGTGTTCAAATTCTTGGATTCAGTGATCACAGTTATCTTGGCATCATAGGAAGAAGATAAATATCTCAGAATTTTATTAACTTTCTCATAGTTAGTGAGTTCTCTTCCTAAGGCATGCAGGGAGGTGACAATTTGTGTAAATATAGTATACATTTCAGATATTGACTCACTAGGCTTCATGCGAAAAAGTTCGTAGTCATGAAGAAAGATATTTAACCTAGATTGCTTAACTTCAGTTGTGCCTTCATAAGTGATACATAATCTATCTCAAATTTTTTTACCAGTTGTACAAGTCGACACACGCATGCAATCTTTAGATTTTAATGCACAAAAAAAATAATTTAAATATTTTGTATTAAGTTGTGCTAAGTCCCTATCATCATGAGTCCATTCAGTAAAAGAAGTTCAGTTTTAATACCATCAATAAGTCTATAAGGTGCATCATAATCATCTTTAACGAACATCCACATGTGATAATTGCTCGATTGCAAAAAAGGTGGACATATGAGTTTTCTAAAAATCAAAAGGTATGTTATCAAACAAGGGTTGTCAAGTAATGGAATACCCTTCTGTCGTGTTCTGATTACCAAAGTTAGCCATGGATCGAAATTCAAAAGTTATCTAAAAACTTAATTTTTGAATCCCGCTCTAATACCACTTGAAAGTTCGTTAGGAAAGTTAAGCCCTTATGAACTAGCCCGAGGCTAACCAAGAGGGGGGATGAATTTGTAGTTTTAAAAATTCTTAAGCCAAAAATTATTTTGGAAAAATGTTTTGATAGTTTTAAAAATAAATGCAATTATACATTGATGTGGAGATGATTAATCAACCAAAATAATAACTTTAACCACATGATCATCCACAGGAAAGGAAAGTGTAGAAATTAAAAAGCAAAATACAAAAAGAAAAAACACACCAGATTTTATAGTGGTTCAGTCAACTTGGCCTACATCCACTCTCCAGAGCCTCCCCTCGAGGTATTGCACTAAAACTCGGTGACTCTCCTTATGCTCCAACAGCAAGGCGGAGAAGCCTTTATAAAAACTCCTTTTCACCAACCCCGGTGAGTCAGAGAACCCAAACTCCTTTTGCTTCCTCCTGAACCAGGCAGAGAACCTTACCTCATTTTGCTTCCTCCCGAAACAGGCAAAGAACCTCGATCTTCTTGCTAATGATCCTTCCCATAGAGCCACCAAGGAACAAGGGACGACGACTGGAGAAGACGACTCGAATCCTTGCTTGGAGTAATATTTAGGAACACCTCATAAACTCTCCCTCACAAGATTCTCTCTCTCTCTCCCAAGCTCTCCCTCTCCCTCTCAAGACTCTCTCAGGTGAGAACAGTGGTAAAAGATCTCAACAGTAGCAAATAAGAGATCTTAAATAGAAGGGCTCAAAAATTACCCTAAATTATAACTTGTCGTCAAAGATTGTCCAGGGCGATCATCCTGTACGATCAGTACAAAAACACATATATCAGCCTGGACGATCTGGTTCTTCTAGATGATTAAAAGATAAGGTTTATTCTGATCGTCTAGGATGATCCTTTGATCGTCCTGGATGATTAATTCAAAATTAAGAATATCGTCCAGCACATCGGTCGGGTCATCAAGGAGAAAAGTTTGGGCGATCTGTAGAAAATGACTTGATCGACCAAGATGATATATCTATCGTCCTGTACAAATAGTTCAAAAATGACCAATATTATCCAGCATATCCGTCAGGTCGTCCAGGATAACTATGTTGGACAATTTCAATATAACTGATCATCCAGTATGATAATTCTATTATCCTATACGATTAGTACAAATAAGGCCATATCATCCAGCACATCGGTTGGGCTGTCCATGAAAGTTATATGGGATGATGAGTATTTATAACTGATCGTTCAGGATGATCTTATGATTGTCTAGGATGATGTGATCAATCAATCAGTCTTTAATTACTTTCCTTAATCACCTGATTATTTTATGTTTGATTATAATGAATCATCTAGGATAATACGTGGATCGACCTGTACGATTAGATAGAAGTCCTAAAATACAAATCTACCTAAATAGGTCTGGCGACTGAGAAGTTTTGATTTGAGCATATCATCCAGGATGATAGGGAATCATCCATGATGATCTACTTAATCAGACAGACTTAACATGGCTGCCCTAATTAGGATTTCTATTTTCAATTGATCGTCCAGAATGATATTACGATCGCCCAGGATGATATGATTAAAAAAGAACAGGAGCTCTAACTCACTAGAATTCTCCCCCTTATTGTGTGTGTGAGCAAGGTTACTTAGCTTGGGGATTCATTACATTATCTTTGACTCAAGAAAGGGAAAAAGAATACATTTGAACACAGACACACCCAATCTTGAGTTGGCTTGAAATGCACTTGATCTTGTGGACTTGAAAGATTAGGCAATCAAACAAAAAAAAAATATTTGTTATCATCAAAATTATAATCCTTGAATCCAGATTTATAATAATAAGTCTATTTAAAGACACATAAAAAGGCCACATAAATGGCAATACAAGCCATAAAAGAAATTAAAGAAAAGAACACCTAAAGCTAACAGAAAAATTATAAAAACCAACTGAAGTTGGATCACAAAAACTCTAACAATCTCCACCTTAATCCAACTTCTACCAAAAGACCCTTACATAACCTCTGAATCAAACCATTCATCTCCTGAATTTGCTGCCACAACCAATTTAGAGTCATCTTTGAGTTATGCTCTTCGCCATTTCTCTCTATTTGGACAATTTTTTTAAAATGCCACTCTTCGTGGCAAAGATAATACTTCTTGCTTATTCTCTATTTTCTAACTTCAGATCTTCCCTTAACCAGCAACATGTCGCCATTCTTTTCCTCCTTAATCTCTAATTTCCTTTGAATATCTTTTGACATCAATACTGACTTTACCTTAGTCATCGTCAAAGTATGCTTCCCATACAGCATTGTATCAATGATGTGTTCATAAGTTTTCGGTAGCAAGCTAAGAAAGATGATTCCCTACTCTTCTTCATCAATCCGTACATTAACATTCTTCAGATCAAGAATTATCTTGTTGAAGTCATCCATGAGCTTTTGAAGATCCTTTTATTATTCCATTTGAAGGGCATACAATTGCTTCTTCAATATAAGATGATTTACAAGAGATTTTTTAAAGAATAGCGATTCTAATTTCTCCCATACCTCGATGGCTGTTTCTTCATAGGCAACCTTCGTAACACCTCTTCACTAAGGGAAAGCAAGATTGTTCTGTGAGCCTTCAATTGCATTTCCCTTGCCTTCACCCTATCGATGATCAATGCCGCAAATCCATCTCTGGATATTGCCTCCGATAGCCCTTGATGGACCAATAATGCCTTTATCTTGATCTGCCATAAGTTGAAACCATTTTCTCCACTGAATCTGTCAATCTCAAATCTTTGTACTGCCATGATTCTCTCTGACTCGAAGCTATTTCAATCCGGAAGCTCCACCTTAAAGATCTAGAATGATCTTTATTTAAAAACAAGATCTTAAAACTTTGACCTCCAAATCACCTTTCACAGGTGTACAATATGCATCAGACTTGATTCTAATGATGACTGAACTGTTCAAAATAGCCCTAACCTTGCACCGATCTGTGTTGCACTAAGCCGCTTTGCCTCTACCTAGAAATCATCGCCAGACAGCCTGTGCAACAGACCTTATCCAATGATCGAGCATGCTTGTTGCATGTAGCTTGCTTTGCGATCGTTTAGGTCGTGCTCTAGCCCTTTTGCTTAACTAGTAACCTGTCCTAAATCCGACGCCATCCCAGGTCCGCGCTCCACCCGTGGCATCAAAAATCTCGCTCAAACCTCTATCTGCATGCCTCTGTTCGTGCGCTTGCACTGCTCACCCAATGGGTACGTGTAGCACTGCTTCCATGGACTATGCCCAGCCCGCCTATGCGCATACGAACCTCGCTGCCTTGCCCCCGCGTGGATTCTCCTACCTCTCCTTCTTTTCCCACATGCCTTGTGGTCAGCTCACTGCCCTGAGTGGCCCTTCTTACTCTATAAGAACAACTCCTGTCCGTCTTGCGACCAAACAGACCTCCGTCTAGCCGGCTAAGCTAGCCTCTCTCTTCCTTTCTTTAGACCTTCCTCCACCTTGAGTTTGCCCCAACTTGGCTCTGATTCTAGATGTAAAGAATTCTTAAGGTGAAAAGATGTTTCCTTCTTGAGCTTCTTGTGAGAGGAGGAGGGAGAGAGGGGAGGAGAATTGGAGAAAATAGAGATAAGAAATTCTTATTGCCTGTCATCCTAATTACAACCTAAGGAGTCTATTTAAAGACACTAAAAAAGGCCACACAAATGGCAATACAAGTCATAAAAGAAACTAAAGAAAAGAACACGTAAAGCTAACAGAAAAAATATAAAAACCAACTGAAGTTGGATCACAAAAACTGTAACTCCTCACAAATTCGTTTTAGCTATAAATAGCAATTAGGTCTCCACTAAAATTTCTCCTCCCTTCATATCCTTTGAACTTCCAATGGTGGAAATTAATGGGTGGTGCAAGCCTCAAGACCTATTCGTTATTTCCAAAAAAGGCATTAGTTCATGTATTTAAAAGGAAGAGACATACTAATTGATATTTATTCATTCTTCGATATTGAAAATTTTCATTGAGAGTTACTATTCTTCTTATTCAATGCCTTCATCATGGTCCCATCTTCCTCTCGATCTACTGATAAGCATTAGAATAAGCTACAGCTTAGCCAACGCTCTAATCTCAGCTCATTCCGCTCCCAATAGTATTTTGTTGTGCCTGTCCCCAATCCTTGTTGCATTTTAATGAGGAGTTTGACAGTGATACCAATATCATCCATTTGGCCGAGGGCAACTACAACTGTAGTAGTTGTAATTACTACATCTTCTTGCCATTTTCCTCTTCTTCTCCCTTACATTTCTTTTTCTCTTCCAGCGGTTGGCTTGTTTTTGTAATCCGCAATAACAAAATTCTTCATCTTTATGATCTTGTATGAAACCGCCAACACATATTCCCCCCTCTTTACCCAAAGATGCTTCATTATTATAGAAAGGTAAAACCAATTGATCATGATGCATGTCACTTAAAACTCGAAAAGATAGTTGTCTCTTCGAGCATTGACAAAGGCACTACGGTGGCCAATTTTGTTGAAATAAGAAATCGAATAAATTGTCCAGATAGAAGATTTGTATTTTGCAGGCATGCATATGGTGATTGTCAAAGGTGGAGCCTTTTGATGGAAGGAAGTAGAGGCATAACAAATATTGTTTGCGTAGGCAATGGCCGATTTTATGCCATTGGCAGTGGTTGTGAGTTGTACATGCTTGATGAAAGATCTCCATTGATCAAATTAATGAGAATCAAATTATGTTTGCCAAACCATATTTTAGGAATTGATCAAGATGATGATTTAGTTGAAAATGTTTTAGCAATGTGGAGTAATAAAATGATAGAGAGTGGAGAAATAGATCTAATAGTTTATGGATCTTATTATGGACATAGCCAAGAAATTAATATGACATCTTTGAAAATAAATATGGCAAAGCTTCGTGTTAATAGCAACAACATCAATGTTGCATGCGATGTTGAGTTGAGCTTTTCCGATGAAGCCTTTCCTTGTGAAGCTGAAGATCATCACAAACATTATTTCACTCCATCACTAAGAAAGGATATGAAGGCCCCCACCAACCACCGCAGGAAATCAAACAAAACAACAGAAGCCCCCCACCGCCAAGAAGCACAAACACCCAAAGAAATAACAGACCTAGATCTAGTGGAGCAACCAACACATTTTTAAAATTTAGCTCAATATTTTTCCCTTTATTCTTCTTATTTTTATTCCCTAACACACTAGAAAACCCAGATCTATCAATTTTTAACACATTCAATTCAAAATCCTCTAAAGACACAATAGAACAGTCCCTATTGAGATCACCAACACAACACTTATGACCCAATAAATCCTATATCCAATCAAAGTGATCAATATGGTTAGCAGATTGCTCCAAATTAATACACGTAACATCAGGCATCAGAGAAACTTTTAAATCAATAATAGTGATGCTATTAGAAACATCCAGCCCATTAATAGGTAGATTAGAATTAGTCATAGGATTAGAAGTGAAAGCCACGATATTACCCACATCAACAAAACTATCAACCGGCTTACTAGCATCATTAGAAGAAGAGATTAAATGTTTACCAAAATTATCAAAAATAGGACCAGCTTTATCCAATTTGTTACTATCGCTTTCCAAACTTTTGAGAGAATTAATAATAGAGGGAGTAACCATAGGAGAATCAACATTATTGTTAACACACACATCATCAGTTAAAGGTATAACATGTGAGGCCAATAATTTGTTATCAAAATGCGCATTATCATGCACAACATTATGATCATTCAAAGGCATGTTATCAGAATCCCCAATAGTTATCGAAACCGATTTAGGAATAATAGATTTCCTCAGATGGGGATGTAAAATGAGACATTTTAATGCCACAAAGCCTTGCAATGAGAACAAAAGCTAGGAAAAGTTTCAAAAACCACCTTCTGAACATAACCGTAACTTTCTAGGCCAAGCAAAACCGATTTGGGATACATTTTGGTAACGTCACGTTTGACAAGAATGCAAGCAACCGATGGTCGTGATCCCATATAGGTGGCATTATCCGTTTGAATCAGCCGACCAAACAAGGAACCAATATCATAAAGAATACGAGGGAAGAAGAAATGAGGACAACAATCCGAGAAGGAAATCCAAACATGAATGATTGAGGATTCCTCCGAAATATCCAAAAAAGGAGACCATTTGATTAACTTCATGAAACAATTGCTAACTTAATATGATCTGTATGCAAAAACCCTTCCATAATCAAGATCATTGGATAACTTAACAAGTACATGTCGTTGATCTAACAGGGTAATCAAAAAATCACTAGAAAGCTTCAAATTAAAGATTTTTTTAATTGAATCAAGCACAGGCCTCCTCAAGAGGAATTTTCCAACCAACGTAAATTCAAAAGGTTTCAAGATGCTGCACCTCTTCCTGCGAGATCCACAAAGCCTTCAAACCCCAGAGAGTAGTTATTTGAGATCCATAAAAGCAATCAAGGAATTAGAACAAAAAATAACATCTTTGAAAGATTTCGAAAGATTCCTATAATCGAGGTAACCAGGATCTGAGCGTTTAGAAACTGACGGCATCACCAAAAATAAAACAAAAAGGAAAAAGGAACAAGCAAAGAGGTAAGAAACTTCCCTCGGCACTAAATGCATGAAGGAGAAGAAACCAACCCCACGCCAAGTGCCGGCTAGGGAAAAGCCCTAGTAGAACGAAAGAAAAGAGCAGAGAGAATATAGTTAGAGAAACCCTAGGATTTCTCCATCTTCCCTTAGAGAAAAGTCTTTGGATTCCCCTAATAATAGGATATTAGAGAATGGAAAGATGACACTCAATATTCTTAATGACACTCGATAAATCTTAAAAGGGCAAAAAAATAAGGTCGGGATCTAAAAATTATTGATTGCAATGAAACTTAATTTTTAATAATTTTTATGTATGTTTAACTTATGTTAATTAATTGTTTCTTAAGCTTCATCACATTCTTCATAAAACAATGATGATTCTCTATTTTTCATTGAAAATTTTATCATTAACAGGCGAATCATTAAAGGTTCCCCCTATCATTTAGAGTTTTGCCAAAGAAGATAGAATTTTTAAAAAACATTAATTCCAAAAATTTTCTCTAAAGCTCATAAAAACTTGGAAGTGGACCCTAAGATGGTGTGGGGGTTCTTTACTTGGAGGTCTTTACCCATGTTCTTTTCCTCAATGATGTGGGAGATTATTTACTCTTACCTGATTTTATTCATATGGTGGAGATGTAAATTATTGTTGATGAGGCTATCAATTCACATTGAAAGTAAATTTGAACACTCAATTAGTAGGAAAGAGAATGGGCAAAAGATAATGTCCAAAAATCTCAACTAGAAAGCACGAACATTATACAAACAATGTGAATAGTGTTGGTGTTGCATGCCCGAATATTCACAATGGTAGTGAGATGGTGAGTTTAATGATTGTGTTTTGTACAAAGATCCAACACACACACATACAAGAGAGAGGGGTGCAATAATCATAAGAGACACCCTTTTTTTTTTGTGGAAAGACCTAAAAAGAGAAAAAAATCATGGGGCCTTGTCCACTTGAAACGAACCCACTAGTTTTTGTTGTTGATTACAAATGATGCCCTTCATCGGGGGAAGGTGTTGGCTAAAAATAACAAATATACATCATATAGAGGACATCACATAGTTGGAGTTGGAAGAATTTAATGACATAGAGTTGTTCCAAAAAAATGTTAGCATGTTCATTTAGTCGATAGGACCATATTCGGGAAAAAGAGGTATAAGGGATCATAGTTGACAAACAAATGTGGTCGAAAGGATCGTAATTAGGCGATGGAGCTCAGAAGGATCATAGTGGGGTGACGGTGGTTGTAGGAATCGTGGTCATGTGACTGAGGTCAAATGATCATAGTTGGTCGATTGAGGTAGGAAATATCGTATTTGGGCATTGGTGGTCGGAGATGTAATAACCTATATTTTGACCCAATTGAATAAGATTTTTCAGGAGTCATTATAAGTCTAAATCACAATCCGTCTTCACCATAACATAGATATTGTACTGATTTAATCACACTAATTTTTCTATAATATTTGGATATTGCTACATATCCTTATAAAATTTATACATGTAGGTACAAGTGGGGTTTGGAACCGTCAAGTGTCCGTTTTGCAAACTGATTTACCAAAAATTTTTAAATGAAATGGGATATTTTATAGATATTTTTCTATAATTTTTGAAGCATCAATATAATTTATATAAATTTTATATTAAAAAATTAATAAATTATATAATTAATTTTATATTATATTATTAATTTATTTTAAATATCATATTCCATTAATGAATCCATAAAATCCTTTTTCATTTTCCATCATTCAGCTGAATAGAGAGAAGGTACGAGAATTTCGAGCAAAAAAGAAGAGAACACAAAAAAGAAAATCTTAGGGTTTGAAGGCTATAGAGTAATCTTTGTTAATTGACCCTGTTGAAAAATTTGTTTGTCTCGTTATAAGAAATCATTTCTCTTCTTCTTTTTTTTTTAAAAGATTTTGTATATTTTTTATTATGCATTTTTATTTGGTCAAAACTTACAAAAATTCAGATATCTTAATTTTTAGCAAACTTTCACTACATAACTTTAAATATATTATGAGCACAAAAGCTTTAATTGTTTTGAGTATTTATTTAAGATTTTAAACTGGACAATTTAAAAAAAATAATTACTATTAATTCCTAAAATTTTTTTGGCATCTAAAAATAGAGTTTTAGTTCAATTAAATCTTTAGAATGTTATTATACCCAATCTCTAATAATTTTGTTAATTTTTAATAATATGAATTTCTACTCAGTAGAGTTTTCTATTGCGAACCATTATGACATTTTTAAAATTTTTAAATTAAGTCTAATTATGATTTATTTACTACACCACATTAGAAATGAATGTGGGTATGTGATTGAGAAATAGCTGGTCGCTATTATTGTTAGAATACTGTGATATTAATATATATGAAGTTAAGTAAAAGCTGATTTTACTGACGTTGGCTAGAGATTGACTGACTTATATAGGATGTTGGGTCGACGAGCTTACCTTTAAATATTATGGTTGGGTATTATCCTCTGCCGATTCATGAGATACATGAATTAAAAGTTATAAGGAGCTAATACTGTGTCGACAAACAAAGAGTGGCCACTCTGTTTATTGATCCAATAATTACCAATAATTAACTTACTACTAGAAGAACATCACTTAAACTAGGACTTCTTACTTCTTTAATATGATTTCTGGAATGCATGTTACTTATTTATTATTACTATTTGACCTTATAATTACTGTACATATTTACTATTAATGTACGAACTCTCTGTTACTGTTACTACCACATATTTTACTAACGACACTATACTGGTACTAAGCATGTGACTTATTAAGCACACGATATAATGAGCATGTAATTAATATATTAATTTGATACTGATATAGAATAATTAGATAGTATGTATACATTAGAATAGGATTTTATTGCATTTATATGATTCTGACAGCCTTTACAGATGCTTTGGTTTTACCACTTTAAATTTCTTTATTGATTGAGAGTACCGGTACGACAACTACTTTATTGATTTGACACTCATACTGGTTTACTGGTTTCTTGACTATATTGTATCACTACCCTATAGTTTTACTATTTACAAATTCTATTGCTACTACATGTGAGCTTTACTATTTCTGCATAGATTCATGATCATATGACTGTTACTATTATGATTTGACTGCTGACATGTATATTACTCATTTTTCATACTTCGAGTTTAGTTGTAGGATTTTGTTACTTGCTAAGCTATTGAGCTCATTATATGTGGCACTATAGGAAAACAGCTGATTTTTGGTGGAAGTAAATCCGTCATAAATTCTGACAGATTTTCTGACAGAAAATTTCCGGTGGATCTCCGATGGATTTTTTGACTGGATTTCCGACGGAATTTCCACCGGATTTTCGACAGAAATTAAAAATTAAGCTATATTTTAATAACTTATTATTAAATTAAATAGTTAAATTAAATATTTTTATATTTAAAAAAATAACTTATAATTTAATAACTTAAGTTTTAATAAATTACATTATATTATATTGTTTTTATAACTTATTGTCAAATTAAATTAACTAATTTGATAATTCATTATTAAATTAAATTAATTATTTTTATCTTTAAAAAATATTTTTACTTTTAAAATAATAATTACTTTTAATATTTATAGTTATAATTTAAATAAAAAAACGTAACAACCTTAGCAGCTTTGCCTTAATGGGCAGATGGTAGGGGGCTTGCATGCGTGGCGGGCTGGGTTTGAACCCCGCGGTAGGCAATGAGCTGGGGCTTGCGGGCGAGCTTGCGTACGGGATGCTGGGCTATGGATTGCGGATAGACTGGGGTTTTGCCCAATTGGCTTGGGCCGGCCGATCAGGTTAGCTTGCAGGCAGGTTGAGGGTAGGGTGCGCGGGCTGGCTAGAGGCAGCGGGCTGGCTGTCTATGGCGGGCCGGTCGGGGGTTGACTTGCTTGGGATAGGTTTTTATTTTTATTTTCCTGAGCAAAAATAATCTGCCAGAAATATTTTTCCAGTTTCTAGCAGATTGTTCGCCAGAAATCCATCGGAAATATTTCTGGCGGATTATTTTATGCTAGAAGAACTTTTCTGATGTGCGTTTTACCGGCGGAAAGTTTTTTGCCGAAAATCCATCTGAAATGTTTCTTTTTGATCGATTTTGGCCATTTTTCGGTGAAAATGACCGCCGGAAAATGTTGTTTTTCCTGTAGTGTGGTTAAATGATTTGAAATCAGGGCAAAGGGGTAGGAGTATGGGATTGACCAGGATTCTTCAAGTTCAAGTTTTTATTATTTTAGCTATTTTTTTGTACTCGGGACATAGTAGTTATAATATGATTATATAGTTGCTGAGTATGCACATAATTTTTTCTAAATAAATAAAGATGTATATATTCATATTTTGATCGATAATTTTATTTCTGCTAGTATTTTTATTAATAAAACAAATTCTGTAGCTCTCGTTATTATATATTAAAAGATAAAAGAAATTTTTTTTCAAATTTGATTCTAGGGCATCACATGAGAGAACATAGTTGGCGAGCGACAGTGGTCGGAGGGACCATAGTTGGTAGGCGATGCAAGTCAGAAGGACCGTAGTTTGGCGATGGTGGTCTGAGGGATCGTAGTCGATGGACGACTGTATTGGAATGACCGTAGTTAGGCGATGGTGGTTAGAGGGATTTTAGTCTATAAGTGATAGAGGTCGGAGGAAGATCTGGTGGCAGCTGCCAGACGGAGGTCATACGGCGATGGTTAGGCAAAGGTACATCAATGGTGGAAGGGTGGTGATGGTTTACTGACGCTGGTGCCGGGGTGGAGCTTCAGGATTCTTCATGCTTTAGAGCTCTCTTGAGTCTGTAACTTAGGGTTTAAGCCTTCAAAGGTCCCCATTATGCAAGGATAAGAGGTTTATTTATAGATTTTGAGAGTTGCAAGGTGCGTAAATTTTGAGATTATGAACAATTTTGGAGTGCTCCATTGGACAACCCATACTGATGCCCTTGATCATGAGGCATTCGTTCATCACTTAAGTGAATTAATAATGTCAAAATTAAGCAAATTTTTGCTTTTTAGATTTGTCTCTAGTCTACCACTATGAATGTTCCGACACACAAAAAAGTTTGTAGGTTATTTGTTGATTATTTTTAGTTTTTTTTTGCTAAGAAAGCACTTATAAGAAAGGAGAAATATATATATATATATATATATTCAAATTAAATTTCTTTTAATTCATCAGTGTGTTATTATAATATGGAATTAAATTAAAAGTTGTTCTCTTAGTTGAGTCAAGTCATTGCTTAAGAAAGCACTTATAAGAAAGGAGAAATATATATATTTTTATTTCTAATGAAATTTCTTTTAACTCATCGAGTGTGTGGTTAGAATATGGAAATTAAATTAAAAGTTGTTGTTTTAGTTGAGTCAAGTCATTGCTTAAGGTTCTACAAGTCTTCATTGATCTGGAATTTTCGGTCTAGTGAGAATAACATATGCGACTTTAAATCCTTCCTACATGATCAATGATATATCCGACTTAAATATTTTTTTCTTAGATTCTTTATTATTTATTTATTATTATTGTGGTTGAAGTAATCCCCCAAATCTCAAAAGGTCAGTGAATTATTGTTATTTTTTCTTCTATCTTCTTCTTCTTTTGCTTGTACATGCAGGTTTAAATCATAGTCAATAAATTCATATGACTATTGCAGCAGGTTTTCTTTCAAAATTCACACAAAGAAGAAAATTGCGTGGACAGGAATTTTATCCTCCGTATTATGTATTATTACCCTCCTACTTACGGTTATTACACATGCACACCTGATTATACTGAAAAATGCTTTTTATGTGCCACCATATGTGCCATGTTATTGTTATAAATAGCTATAATTCCAAGCTTTTTAATCATTAAATGGAACTTGAAATTCTGAACGGCTTTTGTTACAAATAAAATATTGCTATGAATGAAAGCTAATCATTTTATATTTCTGATGTGATGAAATTCTTAATCATATATTGTGGTGGCAAAACTTATCCTTTTATAAGCATTAACATGATCAAATCAATCTGATCATTTTAAACGGAGCTCAACTTATTTATTGAGTACACAAATTCACTTGTTGTCCTCTGTATGAGCATGAGATCAAATAATTTACTAAGCTTCTAAAAAAATATATGAAGAATTATAATTCATAAAAAAAATTGAAGATATGAACAAAACTACGACTTTTTCTAGCTAAGCAAAATCGGGTTACGGGTCGGGTTCGGGTCGAACCCGGAATGACCCGCGTTCAAATAGGTCGACCCTAACCAGACCCGGGTCGGTAAACGGGTTGGAAATCCGAACCCGGACCCGACCCGTCGGGTTGCCGGGTTGACCCGACCCGACACAAGAAGTCGGGCACGCGCGGGTGCGCAGGCGGGCGCGCTGGGTGGGCCCGGGCGGGCGCGCTGGGTGCGCGCAGGCGGGCTCGCGAACGGGCGCGCAGGTGCACTGGCGGGCGCGTTCGGGTGCGCAGACGGGTGTGCGGACGGGCGCGCGAGCTGGTGCGCGGACGCGCGCGGGCAGCTGGGCAGGCGCGGGCGGCACGCGGGCAGCAGCGCGGGCAGCTTCGACGGGCGCGCGCGGGCGGCTGGGCAGGCGGGAGCAGCCTCGGCGGGCAGCTTCGGCGGGCGCGCGGGCAGGTCGCGGGCAGGCGTTTAAACAGGTTTTCGGGTTGACCCGGCAACCCGTCGGGTCAACCCGAACCTGACCCGTTTTTCAAACGGGTCGAATTCCTGAACCCGAACCCGACCCGTTTAGGACTCGGGTCGGGTTCGAGTCGGGTTTTCCGGGTCGGATTCGAGTCGGGTTTTCGTGTCGTGTCAAATATTGACACCCCTGCAAAATCATAATTACATACTATAAAGATGAAGGCAAGATTTCTTCGCGAAGAAGATGAGTAACTCCACTTATAAATAGACAAAAGTCTTTTTTTCTTACTTGAATAACTCCTATATTTTCTCTTCCTATGTCTCGCATCTTTTAGTTATTTCTTCTTGAGGATTTCTGTATAAGAGAAGATTAATATAGTTTTTATAGCGAAAGGTTCACCTCCTACATTAATGATCAGTCCTTATTGAAGACTTCTAATGCTATTATAGTTAAGCTTTTATAGTTGCCTCTATTTATGATTTTATGACAACCATCATTTAGAGTTTTATGATAACATCAAATTTTAATTTTATGTGAGCAACAATCTTGAAAAATAAAAACCTAGACTTATTCATGACAATTAATGAAAATTTCACTCCATACATATCATTCAAAAGATTTAGTTGGAAAATATTAAATTTTAAAAGGTAATTAGCATAATCATAAAACCTTTTACATCCGAAAATTGCACCGGAATATAATATATACTGGCGAATAAGCCGGTGGGATATGCGCCGGCAACGTAACAACGGAAAGTACGCTAAAATTCCGTTTTAAATTTACAGGCGCATATTCTGCCGGTTAGTCCGCTTCTTTTTAAAAAATATATTTGTGAAAATATTCTGATATCCTAACTCAACTTTTATGGGAATAGACTTATTATGAGACAAATAATTTAGTTATGGTGTAAAATATATGTCAAATATTGGTTCGTAAATCCCTCATGCTTTAGCCCCGCTTCGCTAAGGTTCTCTCCCGGTGGCCCGTCTGCAGGTCATACGCTCTGGCCGCCTTGTCTGTAGAGCGTACGCTCATTTCCTTCATTCTAAAGGGCATTTTCATCATGGAGCTCCGTTAGGGTTTCTTTTGCTCCTCCTTCCTGTGGCTCGGGCTACATCTATAGGGAAGTTTTCTTCTTCCCCCTTCCTTTTTTGATTTCATCAGGTGGTTTCCTTTCTGGCTTGGTTGTTAATCAATTGAAAGACCCTAATTTTTTAGCGTCGGTTTCTCGTTCTTTCAAAGAGCCTTTGTTTTGGGCTCTCTTCTTCTTCCCAGTTCCCTGATCTTAAAATAACTTCTCACCATGGTATGCCTTTCCTTTGGATTTCGAAAGATGAAATTTGTGCTCTTGCTGCTCCTTTCGAGTTTGCATTGGTTGGAAAGTTCCCTGGTCGGCAGTCTTCACTCGATTTTATCCGTAATTTCTTTTTAACCTCAAACATTTAGGGGATTTCTCTGTCACTTTGCTTAACCTAAAGTATGTATTGATTAAGTATGTTAATGATTTGGATTATTGTAGAGCTTTCTCTCACCGGTCCTATTTTATGAGCCACTTTTTCATGAAAGTTTTCAAATGGACTCCTCTTTCTGATATTGAGGAAGAATCCCATATCATCTAGATTTGGATTTCATTTTCTAATCTAAGGCCTCACCTCTTCTCCCCCCATATCCTTCACGGCCTTGGTTCCATATTTGGTCGGCCACTTAAAAATGATAATGCCACTTCATGCAGGTCTAGGCCCTCGGTTGCTCATGTTTTTGTTGAGTTTGATGTTACCAAACATTACCTCGATAGGGTCTGCGTTGGTCCAGAAAATTTCGGCTACATTCAGTTAGTTGTGTTGGAGGATTTACCGACATATTGTTCTCATTGCAAATCGCTTGGCCATTCGATCATGGTGTATCAGATTTTACACCCTCAACTTGATAAATTGCATGTTGACATCCCAATTTCTGTTAATGCGGTTGTGATAGTTCCTGATGAGGGGCATAGAAATGTTGGTTTAACTTTACAAAGAAATGGGGTGAATGTGGAAAGTGGGCCTTTGAGTTCTTCATTAGTTCCTGTTTGTGAGTTGGGGCATTCAGACGTGCCTTCAGATTCAGCCATCCCTATGGCTCCGTCTTACCTTTTGGTGGCTTTAATTCCAAGGCAAATATTTGCATTAATGTTAACTTGCATGATATGGATGTTCTTGATTCTATGTGTAACAATTCTCTTAGTCCTTGTGTGTCCCCTTTAACCCAAGAGGTTAGTGTGGGCATTAATAATGAGGCTGCGAATGATTTGGCTTTGATTCCGTCTTGTGATAAAAACTTTGTTGATTTCCTTATTTTTGGTGAGAAGGCTTCTATGGAAAATGCTTTTTGTCAGTAAACATAGATGATGGTGGTTCTCCTTTGTCTGAAATGGCCTTGTTGCTTAGCTAATATTGATTGAGAATGATAATGTGGCCCTTATCGATTTGCATATCCCTCTTATTTCTAATGATGTCTTGAATGTAGAAGTGTCAATATTTGACACAACCCGAAAACCCGACATGAACCCGAACAAAAAATTATGGGTTAGGATCAACCCGGACACGATACGGGTCAGGTTCGGGTTCAACCAATCGACTCGTTTCAAAATTTGGGTTAGGTTCAGGTTGACCTAGAAACCCAAAATTGACCCGTTTTGACCCGAAAACTCATTTTTGACCCGTAAACCCGAGATTGACCCATTTTTTTCCCAAAAATCGAAGATTGACCCTTTTTTGACCCGAAAACCAGCAATTTTTTGTCTACCCCGGGTCATCCTGGTCGTGTCGGGTTGACCCAGACCTGAAATGGGTTGGGTTCGGGTCAAAAAAACTAACATGTTTGCAAAAATAGGTCAGGTTCAGGTTAACCTGAATAGTGCTCGGTCAGTTCCGGGTTCGACCCGAAGCCAACCCGTGAGTCGAATGACACCCCTACTTGAATGCCCGTCTGGCTTTAAGTTCAAAAGTTTCTTATTTTTTTCAATCTGAGTGGCTGGAGGATTTATTCCTCCTTGGATGGTCGGGCTAATGGAGATGAAATGTCCAAGTCTAGAGAGGATTTTCAAGTTTTGTTTGGTTTAAATGTGGCTCGTATAGAGGATGAAGCTCTTTCCATTGGGTGTACAAAACATTGTAGGCGGAAAAATAAAAAGAAATCTAAAAAGAAGTAGGCCCTTTCCATTTTGGCGCTGTTTGGCACTTTGTGTTACGAGTTTTTATGCCTCCAATGGATGATCTTTGTCTAGCAACTGGGTGGCGCTGCTAAGTCTGACAGGCTTCATGACCTTCTTAATTCTATTTTAGACTTATTGTTTTTTCAGGTTACCTTATAATATGTCGTTTTTCCTTCATTGGCCTTTTTTGGGCTTTTCTCTGTATTTTTTTTTTTCTGTTAATGGAATGAATGTTTTTTAAAAAAAAATGTTGTAAAATATGTGTTAAAATTTATCATAAATAAAGCTTTATTCCTAAATGTTTTTTTTTTCCTCAAAAATTTCTCAATTTTTTTATTAGAGCGATTGTGTAAGAGATCTAGAATTTTTATTAATACAATTTACAAATCAAAGAAAACGAAAATGGCAGTTGGGAACATTCAAGTTGCTTGAATTGAATCATCATTAAGAAAAAAAAAATTCTCATTTTCAGCCTGCTATAAATAGCAATTATAAGAAGTTTTGAAAGTATTTTTCTTGCGTCATCATTACCTTAAAAAATCATCTTTTCTATAAATTCATCTTTGCTATATATAATTAGCAATTGTAAGAAGCTATTTAGGAAGTTTTTTTATAATTCCGTTACAATTTTGCTGTGAATAGCAATTGAATCATCATCACCTCAAAAATTCATCTTTGCTATAAATAGCAATTGTCATTCTGGTCTCCACTAAAATTTCTCCTCCATCAGTTGGTATATTTTAAAGAAAGGGGCATAATAAATGATGAGTATCCCTTGTTTGAGATTAAACAATTTCATACGGAGTTACTATTCCCCCTATTCAATGTCTTTGTCCTAGTCCGATCTTTCTCTTGACCTACTGATAAGCATTAGAAATAAGCTACACAATGTTGATTTCTTCTCTTTTCGCTTAGTTTGCTCCGAATGGCATTCTGCCTCACCTATCCCTAATCCTTGCCAACCATACATTGCAAGCTTCGACAATAAAAGCAATATCACCTTCTTTACCTCGTGCCTCTATAATGGTACTCCTCGTGAGCATTTCATCTCCTTGCCATTTTCTTTATCTTCTACTTTATTTGACATTCACTATTCAAACGGGTGGCTTGTCTTTATAAGCTACGATAATTACACTCCTTATCTTTTTGATGTCGTATCAAACCGCAAATTCACATTCCCCCCTCTAAAACAAATAATACTCCGTTATTATAAAAAGATAAAACTAACTGTTCACATATGCCTTCAGAAGATAGTTGTCTCTTCGAGCTTTGATGCAGGCATTGCAATAGCCCGTATTGTTGAAATATGAGATCAAAGAAATCCGACAACTCCAAATCACATATTTATATTCTGCAGACATGCATATGGTGATTGTCAAAGGTGGAGCCTTTTAACGAAAGGAAGCAAAGGCATAAGATATATTGCTCTCGCTGGAGATAATCAATTTTATGCTCATGACAATGATTGTGAGTTATATATGCTCGATGAAAGGCCTCCATTGATTAGATTAAAGAAAATCAAATTATGGTTGCCAAAGCACTTTTTTGGATGCAATTCTGATAATAGTCCACCTATTAAACGTCTACCTATCAGAAGTTATGGCATGAAAAAAAGTGAAGAAACGAATCTAAAGGTTTATGCGTATTATAGGATATCATACACGTTTGAAATGAGATATATATCTTTTTTTTTAATATAATTTTTTTGTAATATTTATCTTCAACTTTTTGAATATCAAAATAAAATAGCGGTGTTGCGTACATACCCGATCTATATATTTCTTTTAGAAGAAAATGCCGCAGGTTCTATATTTTAAAATTTTGGAGCAATTAAATATGTGCCATCAATTATGATAAGAGCTTGTATTCTCACGCACCATTGTACGTCTTCATTGATAATAAATACTAGAAATTTATATCTTATATGAATTTAGGGTATTTCAAACTATACCTGCACTATTCTTTTAAAATGTTATGTAATTCAACACATTTATTACCCTAATATTTCAATTCAAAAAAATAATCACTATCATTTATATTTTAAATATAAAAAAATCTAATGACTTCTTAACATGAAGAGGTAAAATGTACAAAGTGACATAAAAATATCAATAGTTAATCTCAATTTTGAGAAATTTTTTCATAATTTGCTATTTAGAGTTGTTCCGTCTCTAAAAACTTAACTTCATCAGCATCAACCGAGAAATTAAGTTTATCTGTATGCTCATGTGGGATCGATATGCGTATAATATTATGATTATAAACCTTCTTTACTACTAAAAACATTCCTAATATATTATAAAAAATTAATCATGATCATGCACGAATCTCAAGGCAAAATTAAGTTGGAAACTTCCAAAATTAAACTCCCAAATTTTTTTCTGTATTCAAAATTAGTTAATTTTTTGGTTGAATTTAAAATGAACCACAAGTTTACTCCATTATTAGCATTCATTTTACTTTAAATCAAATAAGTAATAAAAAAATAATCACCAATATTTATTTTACACTCATTTAAATAACTCTAAATATTTTAAATATATCTCATTTTGTTTGCATTTGCTCTATATTTAATTTTTAAGCAAAATAGCTCCTAAGTCTCCGTACTCTTGTATATGACTAGAATAAATTTGGAAAATTAGTATTGTTGCGGGCTCAAATATACGCGGCGATAGAGTTTAATATTTCCGTCTCAGCGTTGTACGTATATCCAGCACACAAACAGAAGAGTGAAAGAAACACCAGGATTTTTACGTGGAAAGCCCTGAAAAAGGGAAAAACCACGGGGCCACGCCCAGTTGAAAAAATTCCACTAGTGTTGTTTGAAATACACGAGGCTGACTCGTCCTTTAACTTCAGGACGATCAGATTACAATGAGTATCAATTACAAGGCCAAGCAGAGTTCCGACGTCACTCGGGCGTCAGACAGAATTCCGGCGTCACTTGGAAAGAAGTCCGGCGTCACTCAGATGTCGGGTAGAATTCTAGCGTCGGGCAGAATTTCGACGTTGCTCCCGTGTCGGGCAGGGCTCCGGCGTCCCTCGGGCGCCTGGTGGTGCTTCGGTGGTGTTCCGGCGATGTTCCGGCGGAGTTCCGGCGGTGTTCCGGCGGTGGTCGAGGAGGAGTTATTCCCTCCTAGACTTCTCTTCTCTTCTTCTTCTCTTCCTTCTCTTCTTGGCTTGGGTCCCTTCTTAAGAGAAATGAGGGGTTATTTATAGTTTTTCTGGAGTGGCATAGCCCGTAAATATGTGAGGGATCAGGGGCAAATATGGAGTGATCCGGATGAACGGCCGATATTGAATCCCTTGATCGTGAACCGTTTATCAAGCATTTGAAGGTCTTAATGATATTAGAATTCTACGATCTTGGGCTCGTTGGATTCGTCTCGTCGAGCCGCTCGATTCGACTATAAGCTCGCCAAAATCGGAGACCGTTTGGTAACTCAAATAGCTGTTTGATGCTTCCAACAGCGCTTCGGGTACTTGATTTGGACTCACTTGGGCTCGGATTGAGTCGAATTTGGTGTCGTTGGATTCGTATTTCCGAGACGCTCAGTTCGACTATAAGTTTGCTGAAATCGGAGTTTAAATGGTCTCCAAAATAATTTTTGAAGTTTTCAACTTGAGTTTTTCTTCGAGATTCGTGCCCGATCAAGATGATTTTCCGATGACGTATCAAGTATGATATCATAACTCAATTTTATAGGAAATTAAAAACTTCTTACGTGACAAATAATTTTATTATGGTGTGAAAGTGTATGACAAAATACGTCATGAATAAAAAAAATATTTCTTATTTTTTTATATATTTTTAAAGATATTACATATGATATTTATATTTATTTTCAAATAGAAAAAAATATTTTCTCAAAAATTTCTCAATATTTACGGGTCTATAATTTTTATTAATATATTACAAAATATAAATGAAATCAAAAAGAAAATATGCACTCCAAATCTTTTTTGCTTATGCTGCTGATAGGTTGAATCTCATCGCGAACATTTTCATTTTTTGTTTTTTGTTTTTTTATTATTTATTATTATTATTATTATTATTATTTATTTTTATTTAATATTTAGGATCAATAATGTTCATGGGTTGTCTGAGTAAGGCCATTTGAACAAATTTGGGGAGGCTATGATTTTCTGCAAAAAGTAATGATCTGTAGGCCTCCTTCAAGTAAATATCTGTAGCAAAAGTATTCCGAAATTAGAAATATTTAAGGATGATTTAAACAAGAAAAAAATTAAAAATTATTGAGTAACTCTAGGAAAAAAACTCTAAATATTACATTTTAATCTATTTTTATGTATAGAAGCCATTATCATGTTGCTTTGAGAACTAATAATTTTTTGTCTTTCTATTTATATTATGTGTGAATAAGAACAAAATATAGTTGAATTAAATATTTATATTTAATTTTTGCTTAAATTTTAAATTCGTAGGATTAGAGCTATGATCTTAAGTTAATGATCTATGTGTTTTATGCATGTCCAACCAAGCCAATGATAGAAATGAAGAGTGATTTTCCCAGAAAGCTAAACCTGTAAGAGATCATAAGTACTCGAAGGATTTGAGCTGCCATTCTTCCTTCTAGGAAGTATTGAAATAGAACTACTTGTGAAGAAGGAGAGATGACATAGGAGGAGGAAGTGGAGGAAGACCCATACCTTTTTATGACAAAATGGCCCAATGGCAAAGCCATCTCTAGCCTAGAGATTGCAAGGAAATGAATTGTTGATTTTGATTTGGAAGTCAATGTTGCTTTTTCATGCTAGAATAATCAAGTGCTCATGCTTGTTAGGTGTTACAACTCTATAAATTTTACTTGATCTTCATGAATCTTGAGACAATATAAGAATAAAAGTTTTTAAAATTAAATTAGGATCATCCTAGCTCTAATTTTAATAAATTTATAGTTGAATTGAAATTCTTAATAAGATAATGTATTGACACCACAAGTGATCCGACCCGAGTCAGAATAAGCTCAAATCAAGCACTTAATACATAATAAAAGATCAAAAAATCATAAAATTTTGTATACTTATAGTCAAATTGAGACGCTTGACAAGATGAATCAAATGAGCTCAAAATCATTTAATTCTATCATCATTAGGCCCCAGAGAGAGAGAGAGAGAGAGAGAGAGAGAGAGAGAGAGAGAGAGAGAGAGAGAGAGAGTACTTCTATCATTTGATATGCATATGAACTTCACATCTTTTTCAACAATATATTTATTTTTTTATGGGAATAGATTTAAAAACTTATTGTGTGACAAATAATTTTATTATATATGGTGTAAAATATATGTTAAAATTTATCAAAAATAAAGCTTTATTCCTAAATGTTTTGTTTTTTGTTGTAGATATTACATATTATATAGAAATTTATATCTTTATTTTTAAATAGAAAAATTATTTTTCCTAAAAAATTTCTCAAATTTTTTATTAGAGATCTAGAATTTTTATTAATATAATTTAAAAATTATAGAAAAAAGAAAATGGCATTACAATTCGCATGATAGGTTGGTAACATTCAAGTCCCTTGAATTGAATCATCATTAGGAAAAAAAAAGACTCAATTTAAACCTGCTATATATAAATAGCAATTATAAGAAGTTTTGAAAGTATTTTTCTTGCGTCATCATTACTTTACAAGTTCATCTTCGCTATATATAATTAGCAATTGTAAGAAGCTATTTAAGAAGTCTTTTTTATATTTCCCTTACAATTTTGCTGTAAGTAGCAATTGAATCATCATCACCCAAAAAATTCATCTTTGCTATAAATAGCAATTGCCATTCTGGTCTCCACTAAAATTTCTCCTCCATCAGTTGGTATATTTTAAAGGATGGGGCATAATAAATGATGAGTATTCTTTGTTCGAGATTAAACAATTTCACATGGAGTAACTATTCCCCTTATTCAATGTCTTCTTCATGGTCCGATCTTCCTCTTGACCTATTGATAAGCATTAGAAATAAGCTAAACAGTGCTGATCTCGTCTCTTTTCGCTCAGTTTGTTCCCAATGGCATTCTGCCTCGCCTATCCCTAATCCTTGCCCACGTTACTACGCTGTAAGCTTTGACGTTAAAAAGAATATCATCCACTTGGCCCAGTTCAAATGTGGTATTACTCGTGAACATTTCATCTCCTTGCCATTTTCTTTATCTTCTCCTTTATGTTACTTTGGTTCTTCAAACGGGTGGCTTGTCTTCAGAAGCTACAATAATATCACTCTTTATTTTTTTGATCCCTTATCTAACCGCAAATTCATATTCCCTCCTCTAAAGCCAATGCTACTCCGTTATTATATAAAGGTAAAACCAATTGTTTACATTAGATATTACGCATACCTCATCATGGTAGTTGTCTCTTCGAGCATTGACACAGGCATTGCGGTGGCCGGCATTGTTGGAGTAGGAAATCGAAGAAATCCGACAAGTCTACATAGAAAATTTATATTCCGCAGGCATGCATATGGTGATTGCCAAAGGTTGAGCCTTTTGATGGAAGTTAGCAAAGACATAATAGATATTGCACTCGCTGGTGATAATCGATTTTATGCTCTTGGCAATAATTGTGAGTTGTATATGCTCGATGAAAGGCCTCCATTGGTCAAATTAAAGAAAATCAAATTATGGTTGCCAAAACACATTTTAGAGCCCAGTTCTGAGAATATACGTCGACCTATCAGATGTTATGGCTTGAAAAAAAGTGGAGAAACGGATCTAAAGGTCTATGGGTATTGGAGGAGATCAGATACGTCAGAAAGGAGATATATATCTTTGAAAATAAATGTGGCAAATCTGCACGGTTACAGCAATAACATTGAGGTTGCATGCGATGCTAAGTGGAGCTGTGGCCCTAAATGTTTACCTTCTTCTGGATTTTATTTTACTCCATTGCTAAAGGGGCATCATTCAAAGTTCAGTGTCAAAATTTGATTAATTAATCATCTTTTGTATTGATCTCAAAATAAATTTAATCCAATATTTTGATTCAGTTTTATTTATCATTATATATATATATATATATATATATTGGTTTAATATGTTGTGTTTTTCTTAATTGTTTTTACATATAATTTTTTGTAATACTTATCTTCAAATTTTGAATATCAAAATCTATACAATTTTGTTTTGGTAGAAAATGCTGCAGGTTCAAACGATTAGAGCTATCTTTGAATTTATGTTTAAATTTTTTTAAATTTTTTGGAGCGGTTATGGTTTCATTTGGGATGATTTTTTTATTGCTTATTAATTTTTGCACTAGAAATCTGCTTTAAGAAGCAGTAAGAAGCCGTCCCCAATGAAGCCTAAATATGTGCCATCAATTATGATAAGAGCTTGTATTATAATCTACCATTGTCTTCATTGATAATAAATACTAGTAATGTATATCTTATATGAATTTAGGGTATCCCAAACCATATCTATACTATTATTTTAAAATGTTTTGTAATTCTACCCATTTATTACCCTAATATTTCAATTTTAAGAAATAATCTCAATTCATCTATATTTTTAACATAAATAAATCTAACGACTTCTTAAAATTACAAAATTAAAAATTTAAAGTTACTTTATTAATTGATTGATCATGAAAAGGTAAAGTATACAAAGTGACATACAAATATCAATAGTTAATCTCATTTTTGAGACATTTTTTCATAATTTGCCATTTAGAGCTGTTCCTTCTCTAAAAACTTAACTTCATCAATATCCTCGATGCATTAGAAGCTCTTATATCGAGATTGATGCTGATGAAGTTAAGTTGTCGCTCTTGCCAAATAGATCTCGTATCTTGGGAAAGGGTTAGAAGCAAATATGATAGGATGCCACTGGGAGCAGATGGAGCAGATAGAGTAGAAGGAGAGGAGAGTTGATAAAACTCTTTTTTAATTTATTTTATTTTAAACTCTTTAACTTATTTCTTGTGCTCACCAATAAGTTGAGATGGGGCTTGGATCATGATGAAGATATTGCATAAGAAAAATTAATAATAATAATAATAATAATAATAATAATAATAAGTGATCTATAAGTATCATTATTTTAGTCATTTGTTAGAGTGTTTGGTGAATTAAGACTAAGTAATCAAAATCTTCCTTAAAAAAAAAATAAATAAATAGACATTTATAAGGGCGATATAAAATTGGAGAGGGCTTACATAGTTGAAGAATTATAGAGCTTGTTCATACAATCACTTTCAACAATTTTCATCCAGCGAAAATTGTCTCCTGACTTTAATGTATATCATTTCTCATTGCACTTCCTCGATGTTGATATATGATATTGCTCTACATTCATCTTCTGACCACCATCAATTTCTACCAACATTGGCGCCTGCCAACACCTATCTATGCTAAAAACATTATTATCCCATAATTGTTAATAATATTGGCATCCTTTGATGCTAACAATATTGTTGGTCATCATCAAAATCAATGTCAACTTCAATTGTCACTACCAACATCAATATCTTCTATCAGGGCCACCGCCAACATCCACTAGCAACACTTCCAATAACAATAATGAGGGCATCACTTGTCATCTCCTATGATGCTGCTACACTACAACACCATTAAGGTCATACAACATTTTAAAGACCAATGTTACACCTATTCTCTAAACCAACATTTATGTCCACTATTGATGCTAGCCATTGCTACAAATTGTCACATATCATCTACACTTATGTAGATACGATTTATCGACACTAACTGATCTAACATTTATCATTGCCCACAATGCTAATGTTTATCGATGCAAACAATGCCATTGCCCATTGTTGTCACTTATGTTGACACCCACCCACTCTTATAAGGCTAATGCATGTTATTGAAATCAATTATGACACTTGATAACACAAAGAAGATCACTGTTTATTTTCACCATTAGCATCGACACCTATCATCAATAGGTCAAAGCACACCATTGACGTCAACCATGATGATCTTCGTTGCCAACAATATTGATGTCTATTGTCTCCAATAAGCTTAAACTATGCCGACAACATTAACCCCGGTGCCCACTATCTCCAACAAAGTAAAAAGCTTCTTGTTTAGTTTGAACTATTTTAAACTTATCTTATTCGCACAATATTATGATTATAAACCCTCTTTATTGCTGAGAACATTTTAACACTCATGATATATATCATGACCAACATGTAAATATATATATTAAAAAGTGATGTTACCAATAATTTCACTATAAATTATTCTATTTATATATACGACCAACATGTAAAGAATATACTTAAAGTGGTTTTTTTTTTATTAGTTGAAGCATTGCTCTTAATTTTATGAGAATATATATCATGTTGAAAATGAAATCTTGTTACATTTTTTGAGATGTAGCATACAAACCTGGTACATCTTAAATCAAACATAACAGACCTAATTGAAAACGATATTAGTTGGTTTAGTACTATAAAATAGCTACATTAAATTTTTTTAATGATATTTAGTCTAAAATTAATGACTTGCGAATACAGAAAATGAAATCACAGACTAATAAGATTTTGAGGATAGCCTAACTTCATTAAGGGGCTTTTTAATTTTATGAAACGGAGTGTAAAATATTTTAAATGTAAAGATTTTAAGAATTTTGATATTTGATGAAAAAGAAATATAAAATAAAATTTTGGTGAATTGCAAATTTACTCCATAATTTATTTTTGCTGTATTCAAAATTAGTTAGTTGTTATTTGATTTTAAAATGCATCATAATTTGACTTCATTCTTATCACTCATCACCACCCCCAAAATCATCGTTAGGCTTTGCAGTGCATTCACTTTGTTTCAAATCAAATAAGTAATATAAAAATAATCACCTATATTTATTTTACACTAATTTAAATAACTTTAAATATTTTAAATATATCTTTTTTTTTTTGCATTTTGCTCTACATTTATTTTTTTTAGCAAAATAGCCCCTAAGTCTACTCTTGTATATGACTAGAATAAATTTGGAAAATTATTATGAAATCATAACTCAATTTTATAGGAAATTAAAAACTTTTTATGCGACAAATAAATTTATTATGGTGTGAAAATATATGATAAAATATGTCATAAATAAAAATTGTTTCTTCTTATTTTTTTTTTCAAAGATATTACATATGATATAGAAATTTATATCTTTATTTTCAAATAGAAAAATATTTTTTCTCAAAACTTTCCCAATTTTTATTCATTAGAGAGATTGTTGGCTGCTGGTCTAGAATTTTCATTAATTAAATACAAAATATAAATCAAATAAAAAAGAAAATGACTAGATGCATTAAAATTCGCATGATGGGTTGGGAACATTCAAGTCGCTTGAGCTTAATCATCATTAAGGGAAAAAAAGGCTTAAGAGATCTCGTACTCGCTGGTGATGACCGATTTTATGCTTGATGAAAGGCCTCCATTGATCAAATTAATAAAGAGATTCAAATTATGGTTAAAATCATGATAAAAAGAAGCAGATAAAGGGGCTAAAATGTAAATGAAATATGATTAAGTTGAAAAAATATTAAATATTATTTGCTTTTAGTTTAAAAATATTCTTTCAAATAAATATATTGCCATTTAAGATATTTTTCAAGTGAATAAAGGCAAGGAAAGACCTCACTTGCCTGCACTTTACTCAAATACCTCATATATCAATTGATAGTGTTGTTCAAATTTGCTGCGCATGTTCAGATTTTTGGAATGCATCTTTTATTGCATGCAAGTACTCTTTATAGGCATCTCCTATTTGTATCCGTTCGAGTGGTGATTCTTAGAAGGCCAACATTGAGCACAGAAACTATGCACTCCAATTCTTGTTTGCTTATGCTGCTGATAGGTTGAATCTCATCGCAAACATTTTCATCTACTTGTTGTGAAAACATTTTAGGATCATAAATGATTCGGATAATTTTAGCTTAAAATGTTCTTTAAGATATCTGATTTAATTTGTTACAAGTTTGTTAGATGTTTCTAGAACTTCTATGTTTCTCTACTTGATTAATATATATAGAATGTTGTAGGAAGAATATAGTCATTGATGAAATATATGCTCTTTTGAAGCGTAGTGCTTGTGTTTGTTCCCTGGATTGGGAATTCCTTCTAGCAGATCTGATTCTTACGCCGATCCACTACATCAGTTGGTATCCGAGCCTGGAGCTTGCAAATAACGATGGACTGCAGAAGAAGGTGGGCTGTCGACGTCGATCGAAGCCGAAGAAGATGGACGGTCGACTAAGATCGACGCCGAATAAGATGGGTAGTCGACGACGATCGACGCCGAAGAAGAAGGGCGGTCGACAATGATCGATACCGCAAAGCCCTTTGGGTAGCTCAAGTGATTGCATCACTTAATCGGATGGATGCTTTATGTGTTAATTTCATGCATTTGGTGAAGAGAATCACGAGCAGGTTGTCAACCATACTGGCCCTATCGCTCCTCTACTCTTCCAAAATGCACGCGCAACCGACCCTTCTTCCACCTCCAGATTTGCCTGCATTTTCGATGCTCTAACACGATTGAATCCTCAAGCTTGCCGAGCTATCCCACCCCAAAGGCTCTTCTGAACCTCCATCATCACCTACTATCACAAAGGTCACTAATTCTGCTTCATGTTAAGACTAGACCAACGCGCACGTGCTACCGACGTCACATGCTCCCAATTCTTTCTCTGACCCTCTGCGTGATTTTGGCCCATCTGATCCCGCGATCGACACTTCACATGACCACAGTCCACATCCACTCTGCTCCTGCCACCCCAAACCCACTGCAGTGTTCGTCCGTATCGCACTCCCGCTCCCACTTCAGCCCCCGCTCAACTACCGCGATCCCATATCCGACCTCGCACTCACGCGTGATTTGTGTTCCACCACTATCGAGGAAGAAGCTAAGGGCGAGAAAGATTATTTGTATCAATCAGTGCGATCCAACCTCCTCCGCTCCTACACGACCAGCCCGCCCCCACAGCTAACTCTGGACACATCACTTGCGCTCCTCGTGACCGGCTCGCATTTTCGACCTGATCCCGTGTCCACGATTATCCCGTCCATGTGAACGACCCAACCCCTTCACCAACCTCGTTCGCACGGGCCATGAAGTCTCCTCTTTTCCTTGCTGTTGAGCTCTATGACAGTCCACTACTTAAGACGCAATCCACCACATGAACATGGATTTTGGCATAAGATGCGTTGAGGAGGATGGCATCGAGGGCCTGAAATGAAAGATATCAGCATCAGAGCTATCAGAGTTTATGGATAGTTTGTCATGTGAAGAAATGGGATTTGGGAAAGGAAATCATTGCCTGGTGAGCCTTTTGAAATCTGCGGTCAATGGTTCTTCCAACATTGACTGGGATTGTTCTGATGTATGTACAGATAATGATGAACCCAGTACCCATTTAAGAAATTCTTGCAATTCAGAAAAGTCAGTGGCTGAAGAGGGAACTCATGAATGCAAGATCTGTAATGATGTTGAAGAGGGAAAAAATCGCCTTGCATCCACAGAGTTGACACTTGCAGAAGATTGGCCAAGGATAAAGATGGAATTTCAGATTCTGAACCATTTTGCTGATTACAGTATTGCCGTGTGGAAAAGTGCTGGGAAAACAACTTCAGAAGACCGACTCTATCTTATTAATATATATCAATAGCCTTCTCCAGCCCAAATTATAAGTTGGCTTTACTGATTTGATCTTATTCAACTTTTATTTGGTATTTTTATGATAGATTTAAATTGAAAATTTTCATCTGATCTTAATCAATAAAAAAAATAAATAGTTTAATTTATTTGAAATATTGAGATTGAATGGAGATTAAAATTTATAAAGTTTTATAATTTGTTGCATATCTTCTAAGATTTGTATATATGGTTAGAACTGAAGTTTATTGTGTATGATTATATAATTATAATTTTTTTGTATTGGTCCATTTGTGTAACACATAATTGTTATTTATACTAGTTGCGTCCTGGAATATTCACGGTGGTAGAGAAATATATAGACTAACGTCTTAGCTTTGTACAAAAATCTAGCATACAAATAAATGAAAGAGAGAGGGTCTAGCATTTAGAAGAGATACCAAGAATTTTATGTGGCAAAACCCTGAAAAAGGGAAAAACCACGGGGCCTGGCCTAGTTTAAATGAATCCACTAGTATTTGCAGTCAATTACAAATGAAACGCTTCCTTGGGAGAAGGCCTTGGTTTGATGTATGATGTAATAAATATACATATTATAAATTGCATTACATGAGCGGATTTGAAAGAACCACTATTGATATGTATTCTTGGTCGGCACGACCATAGTCGGTGGGTGACAGAGGTCGGAAAGACTGTTGTCTGGAGACTGAGGTTGGAAGGACCGTAGTTGGTGAAGGAGGTCTGAAGGATCGTAGTCGGATGGCAAGGTCAGAAGTCTGACGATGGGCGAAAGTCTGGCATCAGGTAGAAGTTCAACGACGGATGGAAGTTCGATGTCAAATAGAAGTCCAACGAAAGTCCGACGATTGGTAGAAGTCTGAAGATGGGCAGAAGTCCGGTGTCGGATAGAAATTCTATAACGGGCGAAAGTCCTACGTCGGGTAGAAGTCCAACGATGGGTAGAAGTCTAGAGTCGGGCATCAGTCCGGCGTTGGGCAGAAGTCCTACTTCGGGTAGAAATCCGGCGACGGGCAGAACTCTGTCATTAGGTAGATGTCCGACGAAAATCCGGTGATGGGTAGAAGTCCAGCATCAGGCAGAAGTCCAGCATCAGGAAGAAGTCCTACTTCGGGTAGAAATCTAGCGACGGGCGGAAGTCCGGCGTCTCGTAAAAATAAAGCGACGGGCCGAAGTCCGACGTCAGTTGGTGGCCGGGCAGAAATCTAGCGTCAGTTGGTGGCCTGGTAGAAATTCGGTGTTAGTCGAAGGTCAGACAGCACTCCGGCGTCAGTCGGCCACTGGGCAGAACTCCGGTGTCGATTGGCTGCTGGGTGGAAGTCTGGTAGTGGTCGAGGAGGAGTTCAGAGGCAAGAGAGGTCTCTTCCTTCTCTTCTTCCTTCCTTGCTTGGGGCCCTTCTCCATGCCCCCCTCCCCTTTCATAAGAATTGAGGGGTCTATTTATAATTTTTTGAGAGTGGCATGACCAGTAAATAGGAGGAAGATCAAGGGTAAATTGGGAGTGGTTTGATTGGATGGCCGATGTTGAATCCCTTGATTATAGATCATTTATTATAGATTTAAATGTTTTAATGATATCAGAATTTGGCGATCTTAGGCTTGTTAGACTCTTCTCGTCGAGCCGCTCGATTCGACTATAAGCATGTCACATTTGGAGACCGTTTGATAATCCAAATTATGGTTTGAACCTTCCAAATATACTTCGGGTCTTTGATTTGGACCCATTTGAGCTCAGATTGGGTCCAATCTAGTTTTGTTGGATTCGTATTTCTGAGACGTTTAGTTCGACTATAAGTTTGCTGAAATCGGAGTTCAGATAATACCAGATTTAAAATTTGAAATTTTAAACTTGATTTTGCCTTGAGATTCGTGCCCGATCAAGATAATTTTTTGATGATATATCAATACTCCACATGTGAATTGCAATTTTGTGATGACCGATGATCACAATCAATGATATTCCTACATGTTAGCGAGTGCTTGTAGTCTTGAATTTATTGTTAATGCATTCAATTGATGGGTCCGAGAGGGAGTCTATGGTAGCCTTATTGCGACCGACACATGGTTCTAATGTTTTATAATGGATTTTATACGGCTTTAATTGCTTTCTATAATGAAGAATTGGACTCATATATTGTAATAAAACTAATAAAAAAATATCTAATAATCATCCTATATACCCCCCTCGCACGGTAACATGGATTCGCCCATGGTCCATATGACTTATAAAAATGAGCCAACAATTGGAAGAGTAGAACAAATAGATGGGAGATGATGTGGGCAATGGTGAAAATATGACCCTTTTGCTAATGATGAAGCAAATGATGCTCTCGCTCTTGCTAAAGAAAACCTCATAAGGGTTAAAGGAAAGTATGACGGAATGTCATTGGGAGCAAACTTAGCAATAGTAGGACTAGTTAAATCAAACATTATATGATGTGGAACATCCTAGCTAATAGTTCTCCTTAGGAATATCTTATCTAGTTTGTTAGAATCTTCTATAGCTAGTTTATATAAGTATGCATTGTAGTAGGAAAGGTATCTTGGAATGAAATATTAATCTCTTTGAAGCCTTAGAGCTTTTGTTTGCCATTATTCCCTGGATTGGGATAAACCTTTCTTGTTTGTCCGATTCTTCCGATGATCACCACATTAGTTTGGTATCAGAGACTGGAGCTTGCGAAGTTCGATGGACTGCAGAAGAAGGTCAGCTGTCGACGACATTCGAAGCCGAAGAATAAGAATGGTGGAAGGTGATGATCGACGCCGAGGAAGGTGGGATGTCGACGATAATCGAAGCCGTATTGACTTCTATCAAGCTCAAGTGAAGGTATCACTTGATCGAGTAGACAAAAATCTTGATCGGATAGACAAAAATCTTCATTCCATAAGGAGAATGTGAATGTCATCGGCGACCATACCGGCATTTTCGTCTTCGCTCCTCTCATTCGCTTCACGCGAACATCGCCAGTTCCGCAATCAACCCACCGTGGATGACTACTACCCTCCGCTCGAGCTTCCTCTCTGATGGCGTGATCCCCCTCGGTTCCAACACTCGAATTGACCTCCTCGCCTCCACATACAACCACGACTGAATCAAGCCTAACCCAACTCCAAAGTCTATCGCCTATGGATGCTGCGAAGCAAGGCCACTTTATCTCCTCCAACCATAATTCCACCTCCACTTCTTCCGGCAATCCAACCCAGCACCCTCTTTCACAACCCGCGACCATTCCCACTCTCCAGCTCAATTTTGCATTCGTACCTACAGCCCGAGCAGATCCACAACTCGCTGTTGATTTCGACTCGATCTCTCCTCCTGATGTTATATCAAAGCCTAATTCCACACTCGCCCGACATCCTACTCTCTTGCATAATTTATAGCTTCTGCATCTGCTTCCGTGCGCGACCTCTGTGCGACACAGCTCGTCAAATTGAGCTCCTCCGATATCGCAGACGATTGTGCCTCCACCTTCGCTCCACATCCCTGATCCCGTGTCCGCGAATGTCCTATCCACACAAACTACTCGACCCCCTCACCACGACCTCGTTCGCATGGGCCATGAAGTCCACCTGGAGTATGGTGTAGGATGTGTTGAGGAGGATGTCCAACCGCCGGATCTGTGCTTCGAACAATGTCATATCCGCATGGGCGAAAATTACCTTAATGGCTCCATTCCTAGAGGCCTCTTTAGCCTTCACAATCTCGCTTAGGTTGAGCTGCAGGATAATCTACTCACCGGTGGATTCCCCAACACCAATAAATCTCTGATCTCATCCAATCTCGGCCAGATCATCCTCTCGAACAATCACCTCTCTGAGATCGGCCGGCTACAACAACTGTCCAGTCGTAACATCTTTTTCAGTCGTATCACTCTGGAGATCAGCGAGTGTAGTTCTGAAGATGAAATGGAGCAATCAGAAGCCCATACAGATTCGAATGCTGATATGGACGATGACGAAGGGTGCGCCATTCGTTCTATTTCAGACCTCCTGAACCATGAGCCAGATGCTGATCTCGACCTAACACTAGAGGAACACACTTCCTCAACTCCCTCTCTCAATCCACCCATGCCCGACTCCGTCGATTCCTTGATACACGCTGGTGACAAACTTGTTATTGTGGATTTCTACTCCCCCGATTGTGGAGGCTGCAAATCCCTTCATCCAAAGATTTGTCAGTTTACGGAGCAGAACCCCAAGATTTTGGAGTTTGGCCTTGCAAAGCTTGTTGGCATCAATGAAAGCCAAAGAAACAAAAAACTGAATGCTAGAACATTGCTCCAGAATACATAATGCGCGGCATGCTCTCTAGTAAATCAGATGTTTTCAGCTACAGAATGTTGGTGCTGGATATTATAACAGGAAGTGTACAAATGCTTGATGAGAAGTCCACTGACAAAGTTATTCCAACGCCATGCTCACAAGCTGCTCGACGTAATGTCTTTGATGACTTCGGGTAGTTAGGTGTTGATGATTTCCTTGCTGAGATTGATTTAATATTTCAGGACAACAACATAACAACATCAGAGATGATGGATGATCATCTTCGCGGGAAGGCAACATCTCCCCACATTAGCCACTTTCCAGTGATGCTTATTGTATCTCAAGCATGGCAGTTGTATGTTGCTTTTCATCTTCTAAGGCTTTTTGCATTCCAAAATGATTTAATTATGATAAGAGAAGCAATGGATCTGAGATGCAAAGTCGTCGACTCAGGAGGATTGCGCCTCAATGGAGTCGAGTCCTTTTGTCGCTAGGGGAGTATGATGTGGAACATCCTAGCTAATAGTTCTCCTTAGGAATATTTTATCTAGTTTGTTATAAGTTTTTTCTAGAATCTTCTATAGCTAGTTTATATAATTATGCATTGTAGTAGGAAAGGTATCATGGAGTGAAATATTAATTTCTTTGAAGCCTTAGAGCTTTTGTTTTCCATTGTTCCCTGGACTGGGATTAAACCCTTCTTGCTTGTTCGATTCTTCTGACGATCACCATATCATTATAGGCAAAAATTAGAAGAAGGCTAAAGCTAACTGAAATAATAATTAGGGGTGTCAATTTCGGGTCATGGGTCAAGTTCGGGTTGAATCGGGAACTGACCTGGGATTATTCAGGTCAACCAGAACCCGAACCGTTTTTACAGATGGGTCCATTTTTTGGACCCAAACTCGACCTGCTTCGGGTTTGGGTTCGGGTCAACCCGAACTGACATGAAATGGATCGACTCAAAATCGTCAGAAGCTTTCTTTCGTTGTTCCGTTCACCAAATCCCATAAATTTGTCAGAATCAACAACAACGAAATCAGGTCCAACGACAGTTTTGAAGGTTTCTTCCGTTCACTCCCAGCAGCACATTCTTGGCTAAAGCAAATCAGAAAAGAGAGTGGAGTGGATTCCTCAGTGTTCTCGGTCCATGAAAATGGCCATGAGTGGACTGTCTCTTGGAAGACGAAGTCAGTGCTGAGGTGGGGATGCTCCACAATCTCCCCAAGCTCATTGGGAGACAGTGGATAAGCCGGAGAGAGTATCGCTGGAGAGAGTATCGCCAGCGATGAAGGCTATATGAATATATGATGGCAGCCTTAGCTGCAACGACCTCAACATCTTGCAAGGAGAGGGTGGTCGGCTGAGGCAGCAACGCTAGCGTCAAGCTCGAGAAAGTTGAGACTTGAGAAAGGCCAGGACCGCGAGTGTGGGCAGTGGGCAGAGTTTGTGAGTCTGTGAGTGCTGGCGGAGTTCGCGACTACGAGTGAGGGCAGCGGGAGGAGTTCGCGAGTGTGGGCAGCGGCAGCAATTATGGAGGCAGTCGGTGAGTCATGAGTGCGGGCAACGGGTGGAGTCCTACTTCAGGTAGAACTCTAATGACAGGCGAAAGTCTGGTGTCAGGTAGAAATTTGAAGTAGGACTTATAGAATCCTGATCATTCTCACACTCCTGAACCTCTTCCATGACCTAAAATCATTTAAACTATATATAATAAGATAAAGAGCCCAGCATATCACTAAAATCTTATAACTAATATTAAAGCACAGTAAAGAAGCAGTATGCAAGTCATTAGTCAATTAATAATAGTAATAGTCGTATGATCAAGAATTGGTGCAGAAATAATAAAACTCACATGCAGTAGTAGTTCAATATATAAATAATAAAATATTATTATATAAAAGACAATAAAATAGTATAGTGGGGAAACCAGTATGGATTTCGAATCGATAAATCAGCAGTCGTATCAGTACTATCAATTAGTAAAAATATCATATAAAATGGTAAAATCAAAGCATTAGTAAAGACCATCAGAATTATATCAATACAGTAAAACCCAATAATGATGTACACATATTATCGAGTTATTTTATATCAGTGTTAAATCAGTATCTTAATCGCATATTTAATATATCATGTGCTCAATATATTACCATATGCTCAGTATTAGTATAATGAATCAATAATAGTAATAGTGAATTAATAGTGGTATCAATGATAGTTTAGTAATTGTATCTATGTCTATATCGATATCAGTAAATCCGTAGTAGTAAAAGAATGAAATAACAGTACATACGTACAGTGATAGTAAATCAATACAGTATCAGTAAAGCTGTATAATAATAATAAATTTGTAGCACTCATTTTAGAAGTCACACTAAATAAATAAGAAATTCTGACTATCACAGTATTTTTTAGTAATTAGTAGTCGGTAATCATTGGCTTAGTAAATAGAGTTGTTACTCTTTGGCTATGGGTATAGTAATAACTCCTTATAACTCCCAATTATTATATCGTTGTATTAGTAGAGAATAATAATATTTAAAGGAAATCTTATAGGCCCGCCGTCCTGTATAAGTTAATCAATCTCCAACCATTGGGTTAACCCGTCTTTACTTATCTTTTACACAAGCACATTATTATCAAAGTAAAATAACAATAATAGTTTCCAGCAATTACTCAATCACATATCTACATTAATTTTCAATACATTGCAGTAAATAAAGCATAATTGAGCATAATTAAAAGAGTGGTAAAATATCATAATGGTGGGCAACAAAAAATCTTACTGAACATAAATCATATTTTAAAAAATTAATCAAAATTCCACAGATTATACATAATAACATTCTGAAGTTTTAATAAAATTAAAACACTATTTTTGAATGCCAAAATAAATTTCTTAATTAATAGAAATTGTTATTTTTCAAAATCAGCCTACGAAAAAAATCAAATAAATATTCAAAATATTTATAATCTCAATCTCTATAACATATAAAAAATTACGTAAAGAAAGTTTTATCAATACAAAATATCCTCATTTTTTCATATAAAAAATACAAATTTGATCGAAAAAAATTCAAAAAGATAAAAATTAAAATCAGAAATAGGATAATGGTTTCTTACAATGAGACAAGCAAATCTCTCAACAAGATCGACGGACGAAAATCGCTCTACGTCCTACAAACTCAAGCTTCTCTTTTCTCTCTTATTTCTTTCTTTCTCTGTTTCTCTGTTTGGCCAGACAAAAGGGAGAGGCTTATAATGGATTCATATTTTATAATAAAATATTAATATGATATTAATATAATTATTTAATTTAATTAATTTTCAGTATAAAAACCAAATAAATTCTTTTGGAGTTTTAAAAATTATAAAAATATATTCATAAGATAGTTCATTTTATTTAAAAAATTCTGATGAAATTGGCTTGCAAAATGAAACATGACGGTCCTAAAACCCCTACTTATATCTAGAGGTGTCAATTTCTTAAGGATTTGCACTAATATCAAAATAGTACAATAAAATTAGAATAATTAAAACACTGCAATATCTATGCTATGACAAAGGCAATTTGTGATTTAAACTTATAATGACTCCTAAGAAAATTATCTAATTGGGTTAAAATACGAGCATTGCGGTGGTCAACATTATTAGAATAAGCAATCGAACAAATTCGACAATCTCAGAAAAATGGTTTTTTGAATTTTTCAGGCACATATGGTAATTACCAAAAGTGGAATCTTTTGATGGAAGAAAGTAAGGGCATAAGAGATATCACCCTCACCGGCGATTGCCTATTTCATGACATTGGTGAAGATGAGAGTTTTACTTGCTCGATGGAAGGCCTTCATTGATAAGATTAAAAATATTCAAATTATGGTTGCCAAAACACATTTTAAAGATTGATCGTGACAATGATTCAACCAAAAAATGTGTATCAATCAGCTTTTATAGCTTGGAAGAGAGTGGATAAGCATATCTAATGATTTATGGGAAATGTTGGAGATATAGGCTTGGAGGGAGTTCGATGCCTTTAAAGATAAATGTGGCAAAACTTAGTTCTAATAGCAACAACATCAATGTTGCTTGCGACACTAAGTGGAGCTATTTAGATAAATCTCTAGTTTATTACAAACATTATTTTAATCCATCACTAAATTCAGGGGTGGAACTAGCCTTAGTTCTTAGGAGAGGCAAACTTATAAATAATATATCTACACAATGTATTTAATTCTGCTAGGGAAAATCGCCTAAAGATCTAATATTTTAATTCTTTTAGGGGGGTAATTGCTTAAAAACTCTTATAATAAAGAGTAAGAAAAAGATGGAGGGGGACAAGTTGAACACCCCCCCCCCCCCCCTGGCTACTGTTAGAGATCTAATTTTTAGAGAAGAGCTGATGGGGCAAAGAGTAAGGGTTGGGGAGATGGAGACGTGGCCAATAATACAGCCCTTTTAACGTGAATCAATTACAATAGCCTAGCAGAATTGAATTATTCACATTTATTTTAATTGTAAAAAATTTCTTCTTACAAGTTAAATAATATTTACATGGATGGGTAATGGCAATTTTGTAATTTTTTATTTAATTACTCGACCACAATAAATTTTCTAGCACATATAAAAATTGGAATGTTACCATATGAAAAATATTTAGGTACTAACTTTAAAAGATGTGGAGAATGACTTATGGCCTTGTTAATATATCAATGGATCTTGATAATATCTTCAACCCTAAATGTAAGTTGGCTTGTATGACATGATCTTTTTTATATCAACTTCACTGACAAATAGAAAGGGGTCTAATGCCTAACTCGCCTTTCATTGGCCGAAGTAGCTCCGCTCCGTTAGGGTTTTCTCTCCCGGTGGCGCTGGCCGCTCGGGTTGATCCAACTATTGATATCAGGGAAGCTTTCTCTTCTCCTCTTATTTTTTGTTGTTCTTGTAGTTTTTTGTTGTGCTTTCTCGATTCATCCACCTCAGATTCTTCAAGGTCAGAATGGTGGTGAATCATTTTAATGATCCTGATTTTTTGGATGTGTCGAAGAAATCACATTCTTTTCTGGATGCCCTCTGGTTTTTTCCTCTGATGCAAGTTTTCTTGAGCTCAAATTAAGCGACTACTTTTGGTGATTTACACTCTTTGTGGATCTCGGAGGAGGAGTTTCTTGTTCTTGCAGCTCCTCTTCAATTTGCGTTGGTTGGCAATTTTCCTTCAATATCAAGCTCAATGATGACTTTTCAATTACCTTGCTTAATCCGTCGCATGTCTTGATTAAGTTTGTTAATGTTATAGGCTATAGCAGAGTTTCTTTATCATAGATCTTACTTCGTTAATAATTGCTATATGAAATTGACCAAATAGTGTTCTTTATTTGATATTGGTGTTGAGTCCCCTATTATCCCCATTTGGATATCATTCCTTAACTTGAGGCCTCATCTTTTCTCTCTCCGTATACTTCACGCTCAGGGTTCATTATTTGGCCATTCGTTAAAAGTTGACAATGCTACCTCTTTTGGATCTCGCCTCTCTGTTGTGCATGTTTTGGTTGAGCTTGACATTGCAAAAAAAAAAATTTGATAGAGTATGGCTAGGTCTTGAAAAGTTTGTGTATATTCAACATGTCGAGATAGAGTATTTTCCTCTCTGTTGTGTTCATTATAAATGTATTGGGCATTTGAGAGGTGATTGTCGCCACAAGTCATCTATCCCAGTGAATAGTACTGTTAATGCTATTAATAATGTTACCTCTGATGGGAATGCAACTGGTGTTATGAAAACTTTTGATAATATAGCTACCCCTATTTTGATTTCTGCTTTATCGGTGAATGAGTTGGAGGTTAATGGGGATATTTGTGGTGAAACTACTAATGATGTGGATGAGGTGAATGTTGTGGCTGACAAGTCTTTGTGTCATTTGGAGCTCATGGATAACATTATTGGTCTGGGTGTTGATGTTGCTAGGGAACTTGATAAATGTTTGGATGCTCAGGATGTGCCATTAAATTTTGATGTCTCTCTCCCAAGCACTGCTATACCCCAGATGATTGGTTCTTATAAGCTTCAGACTTCTCCTTTTGGTGAGATTGAACCCCTTGTTATTTCTGATTTGGGATGGCATGGGGTTCATATGGTTGCTAATAGTGTATGTACTTTCTCTCTTGTGTAATCCCCTATGGGTGTGGGGCTTTATGAAGTTAATTGGGTGAACTTAAATGATACTTCTATGATTAATGCTATTGTTCCTACTATCTCGTCTTGTGGTTTTGATACAAATGATCAAGTGCCTCTCATAAATGTTCCAAATTCCATTATTTCTAATGATGCCTTGCTAGCTCATTTAGCGAAGGATATTGGTGCGGATCAACGTGAATGGTTAGTTGATTGTGATTCATCAGCTAATAGGCATAGTAGGGAGGAAATTGATGTGCTTGGGGATGATTCTCTAAACAATTATGGCTTAAGTGTTATTCGAAAAGCTGAGAAGGCTTTTACAAGAATTGTGGTAAACGTAGAAGGAGGAAATTAAAAAAAAAATTCCTTTTTCGATCCCTTTCTTTGTGCTGTTGGGTCCTTTTCTGTTTGGGTTGGGTGTGGGGGTTCTGGTTTAGTCGGTTGGTGTTGGGCTGGCTGTTTATTGTGCCTCTTGGCTTCTTGAGAGTTTATGCTCGTTTTTTTTTTTGTTGGGGGTTTGGCTTTTGGTTGGTGGTTCTGGCGTGCTCTTTGCTTGATTTCCTTTATTTCCTTGTTGTTTTCTTCCTATTTTTCTTTGTGTAGGTTGAATGTTCGCAGATGCTTCTCCTTGTTTTGGGGCCAGGTCGTATCATTGGTTGTTCATTTTTTCTAGATACTCTGTTTGGTCGTTTGTCTGGCTTCTTTTCTGTTAGGCTTTATTTTATATAAGTGCTTTTGTTGGTTCCTTTATCTTGTGCTTGCTTATTGTAATAGTTAGAACCAATTGCTCGTAGGTTTTTCTTTGAAGATTGTATTTTTTAGAGTGCTTGTGGTTATTTAAGGACATGTAATTTTCTTCTTAGATTAACGCCTAGGCCCCTATGTGAATTTTATCATATATATATATATATATATATATATATATATATATATTATTTTTATACTTTTTTTTAAACTAAATACTTTCATTTGATCAACCTCGATTAAAAAAATATCACAATTTTAATACTCATATCATTCAAATATGATGCTGAGAAATTTTATTTTTTATGGGAGATTTTTTTTGTTTTGATTTTGTATTAAATATGACTTTTCTGATCATAAAAGACAATTAATTAATTAGTGTGATTACAATATGGAAAAGTTTAGGATCCTTTAGATGAGCCAAGTTAATGCTTAAGATTCTACAAGTCTTCAGTGATGTGGATTTTCCACTAATTGGTGAAGCTGACATATTCGGCTTTAAATCTATCCTACACGCATATGATCTATATATCCATAGAATCAAATTGTTTGGTCGAACAACAACCATATGCATAATATGACTCTCAAAGCATATTTCATCATCCTTCTGTTGTTTCTTTTGGTGCCATATTTTGTGGATTGTAGAGCCATACTTGTTGAAGAAATCCCCCACATCTCAAAAGGTCAGTAATTAATTATAGAGCTTTCTTCTTCTTCTTCTTCTTCTTCTTCGCCTGCAAGGAAGGGATTGAAAGAAATATTAGTCATAAATTTATCTGATCATTAATTACAGGAGGCTTTCTTTCAAAATTATACACCAACATGATGGATCTCACAAAAAGAAGAAGATTGAGGGGACAGGATTTTTATCCTCCGTATTATTATCCGCCTACTTATGCTAATTACGGATCCACGCCTTATTGTGAAAGATGCTTTTATATGCCACCATATGTACCATGTAATTGCTATAAATAGGTAATTTATGATTTTTCATCAATAAATGGAATTTAAAATTATAAACCGCTTTTGTCAGAAATAAAAGCTTGAAATTCTTCAGGCTGGATTTCGTAGAATTTTGAAGTTGTTTGTACTATTCAGATATTTTTATTTGTGATTAAAATGTCATTATCTATAATATTTTATGTTGTTTTCTGTCTCTTAAATTAATACTGTGCTTTGTATTCATTATTGAAGGCTATATAGAGGTACAGGCAGAAGTCCTACCGGGTTCAATAGCAACAAGTATTAGGTCTCTTTAAATTTTTTCAAGAATCTTAAAAGGTTGAAAGTTTCTGAAGGCATCGGCTTTTTTTAATTCTCCAAAATCATCAAAAGATTATGAGCCTTAAAATATGTAATTAAGTTTCTCTGGTTCTTCAAAAGATTATGAACCATAAAATATATAAATTTACCTGATTCTTTAAAAATCATAAAAGACTAAAAGCATCAAAATGTGTAAGATTTTTTTTTTAATTTCTTGAAAATCTTGGAAGGATAAAAAACTTCATAATAAGAGAGGTGCAGCCCCACCACCTTCCGAGTAAAAATTATTATATGCGGACACCGGACGAAAAGAATCGTCTGATTTTATCTCTGTGAACAGTAAAAGTACAACATGAATATTAAAAGCGTATTGAACTGTCCTTTTACTATTTACAGAGACAAAACTGAATGGTTCTTTTCGTCCGGTGTTTGCACAAAATAATTCATCCATTCTGAGGGGATATTTATTACCGAAAGCAAAGAGGAAAAGTTACAAAAAGTTAGTAATTAAAACAAAAGAGAGAGAAATTCTGAAAAAAGGGGAAAAGATATGACAAAAGAAAGAAAAATATCTTTAAAAATGATTAATGGTGCCTCTTATTAAGGTTCCAAAGGCCCCCGTGTAGAAAGGCGAGACCAATAAGCATCAATGAGTGTTTGTGCTGCTAATGCCTAGCTGACCTAATTGGCTCGACCCAATCTAGGCTTGAACAAGTCTTTTTTGACATTTCTTGTGTCCTTTTGGGATTGTTTTTTGAGAGGGTCATTTTAATAAATTTAGCCAAAATTTAAATAGTAATAGTCCTTTTGGGATTGTTTTTTGGGTTGTTTTGGCTAAATTTATCATGAACCTTCTCTATATTTATGGGGCATGCCACTCAAAAAAATCTATAAATAGGCTCATGCTCTCTTCATGAGGGGGGCTTGGACCTTTGCAAGCCAGAAGCTTTTTGTTGGAGATTGGAGAGATCCCTAAGGCTTCACTAATCCAAGAGTTCTGCCCATGCACCACCGCTGACGAACTTCTGTCACCGTCTGGCCGCCGACCGTCGCAAGATCACCGCCCCTCCTCCTACCACCGTCACCTGCCGACTATGATCCCTCCAACCACCATCGCCCGAAACCATTGTCTGCTAACTATGGTCTCTCCGACCACCGTCGCTAGCCGAGTACGACGGTCCCATCGACCATTGTCGCATGCCCATTACTATCCCTTTGACCACCATCACCTACCTACTACAGTCCCTTCGACCAGCGTCACACACCAACTACGGTCCCTTCAACCACTATAGCTTGTCAACTATAGTCCCATCGTCCACCGTCGCTTGCCGACTACGGTCACTCCGACCATCATCACCCACTGCTTATGATCCCTTCGTCCACTGTCGCCCGCAGACTACAGTCCCTCCGATCACCGTCGCCCGCCGACTACTGTCCCTCCGACCTCCATCACATGCCGACTACAATCCCTCTGATCACCGTCACCCGCCAACTACGGTCCCTCTAAGCATCGTCGCCTTCCAACTATGGTCCCTCTTATCACCTCCAACTACGAGCGCTCCGATCATCATCACCTGCTGAGTACGGTTCCTCCGACCTCCTTCGGCTGCCTGACTATGGTCTCTTGAACCTCTCAGCCGCTTGACTATGGTCCTTCCAACCTTCGTTGCCTGCCTACATACAATCCTTTTGACCAAACGACCATACCTACATTCTCTTCATTACAACTCTCATTTCACTGGATTCTTCCAACTCCAATCATGTATTGTGTCCGTTATGATGTATATTTGCAATATTGAACTAAGGCCTTACCCCGAGGAAGAGCCTCATTTGTAATCAATTGTAAACACTAGTGGATTTATTTCAATTGGGCAAGGCCCCAAGATTTTTTTTCCTCTTCAGGGTTTAGTGTCTCTTAATATTACCGTACCCTTCTCTCTTTATCTGTATGTGTGTTGGATATTCGTTCAAAGTTAAGACGCCAAGCTCTTTATACTTCTACCGTTGTGAATGTTCCAGTCCGCAACAAGTTAATTACTCACATTTTTGATATCATGGAGGCATATTTTGAATTTGATTATCTTAAAGGCATAAAATGTAAACTTCTCATTTTTCTTTTCTTCTTTCATAGAAAATTAAAAGATATTGATCCTCCAATTACGTAATTTAAAAATTGAAAAGAATAAAAATATTCGTGATATCATAACTTTAGTGAAGACAATTAACTTTGCGGTCGATATTATTTCCACAAGAAAAGTATTTTGGTTGAGTTTTTTTTTTCTTTTTTGAAGGAGATTTTTTTTTTTTTTTGGTCATTTAATATGACTTTACTTGTCGTTTTATTGATCATAAAAGACAAAATTCATTAATCAGTGGGGTTGGAAAATGGAAATTAGAAGTTGTTCTTTTGTTGAGTCAAGTCAATGCTTAAGATTCTACAAGTCCTCATTGATCTGAATTTTGAGCTTTGTTGAGAATTACATATGCGGCTTTAAATCCATCCATAACGGATATCTCATATCCAACTTAAAATTTTTTTTTTTCTCTTAGAATATCTATATTTTTTATTTATTGTGAGTGTAGTTGTATGTGAGCCTATAATTAATAGGTAATGAAGCTATCTTTATTTTAATTAATAAATAGCTCTTAATATTCTCAGCCAGTTTTATTAAGTTAAGGAAAATACAATTTTAAATCTTTGAATAATGTTTGTTTTATTAATCTATCATTTTATATCATATTTTGAAAAATCACAAACTTTATAAAAATATTAATATAACAACAACCTATCTCAGCTTCAATTTTACAAGTTAATGTTAGAGAGAAAAAAAAAACCGCCAAAGACTGACAAGAATGGCCGAGAAAATATGAGGCTTTTAATCTTTTAAGATTTTTGGAGAAACTATCGAACTTTTACATTTTGAAGTTTTAGCATTCTGATATAAAAATTCACTCTTGTAATTTTCCACTTTATCATTATTGATATAAAAATTCACTATTCACCACAATTAAAGAAGTGGGGGTTACACAATTGAGAACAATTGTCTCACTTTCATTTTTGGATAGAAGAAATGATGAAAGGTGGAGAACATTACACAATGTCCATCAAGCAATAGCAATTTAATAGAATTTGGGTTACTAAAATTGGATAACAAAAATCAAATGATAAGGTTTGGTGTTATTAGTAAGGCAACAATAATTGTGGTTGTTGATATTGTCATTAGCTTAGGACGTCAGGTGGTGTCCGGTAGAGCTCAGGGTGTTAGGTGGTGGTTTGGTGGAGCTTAGGACGCCAGCTGGTGGTCCGGCATAGCAACAACGTCAGGCGGTGGTCCGGCGGAACTCCGATGGTGGTCGAGGAGACAAGGAGGCAAGAGTGATCTCCGATCTCTCTCTTTTCTCCTTAGGCTTAGGGGTCCTCTTTCATGAGAAAGGAGAGGTATATTTATAGATTTCTAGAGTGGCATGGCCTGTAAATTGGTGGAAGATCAAAGGTAAATGGGAACTGGTTTGTGTGGACGGCTGATGTTGAATCTCTTGATTATGGATCATTTGATGGACATTTGAAGGTCTTAGTATTGTCAGAATTTAGTAATCTTGGGCTCATTAGATTCGTCTCGTCGAGATGCTCGATTCGACTATAAGCACGTCATGTTTGGAGATCGTTTGGTAATCCAAATTGTGATTTGAACCTTCTAACAATGCTTCGGGCCCTTCATTTGGACCCATTTGGGCTCAGATTGAGTCGAATTTGGTGTCGTTGGGTTCATATTTCTAAGACGTTCAGTTTGACTATAAGCTTACTAAAATCGAAGCTCGGATGATCCCAATTTTAATTTTGAAAGTTTTCAACTTGATTTTGCCTTGAGATTCGTGCCCGATCAAGATAATTTTTTAAAGATGTATCAAAAGTTATCCCAAATGAAATACTAATAGCATCAAATCACAATGTTAAATTTATTTTCAATGATATTTAGTCTAAATTTAATGACATAAATAATTAAAAAGAAATCCCGCACTTAAAAGATTATCAGAATAGCTCTTCTTTATTAAGTCTACTCTTATATGTGAATGTAATTAATTTGGAACAACAATTGTATTATATTGACTCAATTTTTATGGGAATGGATTTAATATGAAAAATAATTTTGATATGGTATGAAAAAAATATCAAAAATAACAATTTAATTCTTAATATTTTGCTATTTATTGTAGATATTTATATTATATATAAATTTGTTTCATAATTTTCAAAAAGCAATTGTTGTTCTCAAAATTTTCTCAATTTTTTAACCCTCCTATGAGAAGTTCTAATTTTATTTATTTATTTATTTATTTATTATTATTATTATTATTATTATTATTATTATTATTATTATTATTATTATTATATAATTAATTATTTATTAAAATGGAATCATAATTAATCATTTTTATTATTTTATTCAACCCCTTATAACTTTAACTTTTATATTGAAATTAATTAAATTTTAATATTATTGTTACATGCCCAAAAATCACCTTGACCGGGTGCGAACCATGATGTATATATGAATTGAAAAATTCAAAAATAAATTTGGGACTATAAAAACTCTGATTTCGGCAAGCTTATAGTTAATTTGAATGTGTCAATGAAACGAATCCAATGTAAGGTTCGACAATGATAATAATATCTTCTACTTAGCCATGGACAACAATAGCGGCACTAGTCATGATCTCTTCATCTCCTTGCCATTATCCTCTTCTTCTCCCATAGATATCTTTTGCTCTTCCAATAGTTGGCTTGTCTTTGTAACCCACAATAACAAAATTCATCATCTTTTTGATCCCGTATCAAATCGCAAATTCATATTCCCCCCCTCTATACCCAAAGATGCTCCGTTATTATAAAAAGCTAAAACCAATTGCTCGTGATGCATGTCACTTAAACCATAGAAAGGTAGTTGTCTCTTCGAGCATTGACTCAGGCACTGCGATGTCCGGTATTATTGGAATAAGAAATCGAATAAATTATCCAGATAGAAGATTTGTATTTTGCAGGCATGCATATGGTGATTGTCAAAGGTGGAGCCTTTTGATGGAAGGAAGCAAAGCCTTAAGAGATATTGTTTTCGCAGGCGATGACTGATTTTATGCCATTGGCAGTGATTGGGAGTTGTACATGCTCGATGAAAGGCCTCCATTGATCAGATTAAGGAAAATCAAATTATGGTTTCCAAAGCATATTTTAGGAATTGATCATGATGATGATTTAGTTGAAAATGTTTTAGCAATGTGGAGTAATAGAATGACAGAGAGTGGAGAAACATATCTAATAATTTATGGACCTTATTATGGACATAGCCGTGAAATTAATATGAAATCTTTGAAAATAAATGAGGCAAAGCTCCGTGTTAATAGCAACAACATCAATGTTGCATGCGATGTTGGGTTGAGCTTTTCCTGTGAAGCCTTTCCCTATGAAGTTGAAGATCATCACAAATATTATTTCACTCCATCACTAAGGAACATAACTCAAAGATGAAATCGAGTTAGATTTATTTTCAGATAAATATAATATAAAATTTGATTAATTAATCATATATTATATTAATCTCAAAATAAATTTAATCAAAATATCTTAATTTATTTTTCTTTATCATTTTAAATTTTTAACGTTTAATTTTTGTTGTATTTTTTTATCTGTATTTAAATATAATTTTTTCTTAAATTTATCTTCAAGTTTTGAATATCAAAATGAAAGAATAATGTTCAATACCCAATGGATATATATATTGGGACATTTAGTCCAATTAAGATAAGCTTTTGCACTCATTACATACGTAAGCTTGAATCCAAGACCTCTTGATTGGTAGCCAAACCTTCCAACAAACAGATCAAGATGAGTTGCATGTCCTTAATATTCTGAAGGACACTCAATATTTTTAAAGACACTTGATAAATCTTAAAAGGACAAAAAAATAAGGTCAGGATCTAAAAACTATTGAATGTGATGCAACTTAATTTTTATGTGTATTTCACTTATGTTAATTAATTGTTGCTTAAGCTTCATCACATTCTTCATAAAACAATTATGATTCTCGATTTTTTATTGAAAAATTATCATCAATAGGAGAATCATTAAAGGTTCCCCCTATCATTTAGAGTTTTGCCAAAAAAGATAGAATTTTTAAAAAAGATTAGTTCCAATTTTTTTTTTCTGATGCTCATAAAAATTTGGAAGTGGACCCTAAGATGGTGGGGGGGTGCTTTTCTTGGAGGTCTTTACCCATGTTCTTTTCCTCAATAATGTGGGAGATCATCTACTCTTACTTGATTTTATTCATACAGTGGAGATGTAAATTATTGATGATGAGTCTATCAATGCACATTGAAAGTAAATGTGAACAATCAATTAGTAGGAAAGAGAATGGACAAAAGATAATGTCCAAGAATCTCAACTAGAAAAGCACGAACACATACAAATAATGTGAATAGTGTTGGTGTTGCATGCCAGATTCACGAGGGTACTGAGATGGTGAGTTTAATGACCATGTTTTGTACAAAGATCCAGCACACACACACATATATAAGAGAGAGGGGTGCAATAATCATAAGAGACACCCGAATTTTTTGTGGAAAGACCTAAAAAGAGGAAAAATCATGGGGCCTTGCCCACTTGAAATGAACCCACTAGTTTTTGTTGTTGATTACAAATGATGGTCATTATTGGGGGAAGGCTCTGGCTAAATATAACAAATATACATAATATATAATTCATCACATAGTTGGAGTTGGAAGAATTTAATGACATGAGAGCTGTTAAAAAAAAATATTAGTCACGTGTCCGTTTTGCAAACTGATTCACCATAAAATTTTAAATGAAATGGGCTATTTTATGGATATTTTCTATAACTTTTGAAGCATCAAAAGAATTTGAATAAATTTTATATTGAAAATTAATAAATTCTATAATTAATTTTATATTATATTATTATTTTATTATAATTATCATATTCCATTAATGAATCCATAAAATCCTTTTCCATTTTCCATTATTCAGTTGAACAGAGAGCAGGTACGAGAATTTTGAGCGAAAAAAAGAGAAGACAAAAAAAGAAATCTTAGGGTTTGAAGTCCATGGAGCAATTTTTGTTAATTGACCCTGTTGAAAAATTTGCTTGTCTCGTTATAAGGAACCATTTCTCTTATTTTATTTTATTTTATTTTAATGATTTTGTATATTTTGTATTATGCATTTTCGTTTGGTCAAACTTGCAAAAATTGAGATATCTTAATTTTTAGCAAACTTTTACTACATAACTTTTAATATATTATGAACACAATTGCTCTGATCATTTTGAGTATTTATTTAAGATTTTAAACTGGATGATTTAAAAAAAAATAATTTTTATTAATTTATAAATTTATTTTGACATCTGAAAATAGCGTTTTAGTTCAATTAAAGCTTTAGATTGTTATTATATACGATTTTTGATAATTTGGTTAATTTTTAAAAATATGAATTTCTGCTCAGTAGAGTTTTCTTTTGTGAACCGTTATGACATTTTGATGTTTTTTAAATTAAGTCCAATTATGATTTATTTACTACACTACTTTAGAAATGAATGTGGGTATGTGATCAAGCAATAGCTGGTCGTTATTACTGTTAGAATGATGTGATAATAATATATATGAAGTTAAGTAAAAGCTGATTTTACTAACGTTGGCTAGAGATTGACTAACCTATATAGGATGGTGGCCCGATGAGCTTACCTTTAAAGATTGTGGTTAGGTGTTATCCTCTACTGATTCGCGAGATATATAAATTGAGAGTTATAAGGAGTTATTACTGTACCGATAGAAAAAGAGTGGCGACTTTGTTTACTAAGCTAACAATTACCAATAATTAACTTACTACTGGAAAAATATCACTTAAACCAGGACTTCTTAATTGTTTAATATGATTTCTGAATTGCATGTTAGTTATTCATTATTACTGTTTGACCCTATAATTGCTGTACTGATTTACTATTAATGTATAAATTCACTGTTACTATATTATTTTACTGTTACTGTCACATATTTTACTAACGACACTATATTGATACTAAGCTTGTGACTTACTGAGCATGTGATATAATGAGCATGTAATTAAGATATTGATATAGAATAACTAGATAGTATGTATACATCAGTATAGGATTTTATTACATTTATATAATTCTGATAGTCTTTACAGATGCTTTGATTTTATCGCTTTATATAATTTTTTTATTGATTGAGAGTACTGATATGACAGCTGCTTTATTGATTTGACACCCATACTAGTTTCCTGACCATATTGCTTCACTACCCTATGGTTTTACTATTTATAGATTCTACTGCTACTACATGCAAACTTTATTATTTCTGCACAGATTCATGATCATATGACTATTACTATTATGATTTGATAGCTAACATGTATATTACTCAGTTGCCATACTTTGAGTTTTGTTATAGGATTTTATTACTTGCTAGACTCTTAAGCTCATTATATGTGGTTAAAAGATTTGAAATCAAAGCAAAGGGGTAGGAGTATGGGATTGAGGATTATTCAAGTTCAAGTTTTTATTATTTTAACTATTCTTCTATTATTTCTGCACAGATTCATGATCAGGATTGAGGATTGTACATTTTTACATATTCACTTATATATCAATCCATATTACCTTCTATACTCGCATACATGAAATTCTGACACAACTTTCTCTCTTTGTCTTATTTGCGAGGTGTCGATGGAGCTGGTTGGAGGCTAAAGCTAGGGATATCAATCGCATCCATTTCTTCTAAATGGAGGTGCTACGGCCAGAACCACCGTTGACTTGTTTCGGTGAGGTGAGCATTCCTAAACTTAGAAGGCCTTAGGTCCCCTAAACCAATGATTTTGTGCTCCTCCAGCCTTAGGTCCAAGTAGTAACCCATGCATCTAATCTATATTTATTTTTCTACAAACCCAAAACCCATCAACGTGGTTTGTTTACGTCCTTGTGTATGTATAAGGGTTAGAGACATTGATTGCAAACCCAATTTCAAATTTAGTGTCACTTAAGGATAACAATTAAGGATGAGTCTTATTGAACTTAGGCAAAATCTAGGATTCATACATACATCCTTTAGGGGTGAAACATCAAACATAGAGAACTTAGTGACACTACACCCTAGGACTAGTATACATTATTAATTTGACATCAAATAATTTAAAACAACAATCAATTGATCATTAACTCATTTTAAGATTTAAAAACTCTCACAATTAACAATAATTCAAATAAAATACAAAAAAATATCAAACCTTCTTCAATTAACCCCAATCAACACATACAATCATTGAAAGATAAAATTCAAATCCAACATCATTAAAACATAATTAATATTTTAATTACCCCTTAATTAAATATTAATTAGATAAATTCATTAAGAATGAAATAAAATTCAAAGATATAAAGCAAATTTGAATAAAAACGAAATGAAGATCAGGAAATTCTAATCTCAATTTAAAGTAAAAGATTTCAATTAAACTTTAGTTTTAATTTATTAAACAATTAAATTCATCTATAATTAATTAAATATAATAAAAATAATTCAAAAATACATTAAAAATTAAATAAAATTGAATAAAATCTAAAAGTTAATAATTTAAATTTAAATGAAACTTTTGAATAAAATTTAATAAATAATGCATTACAGATTAATTAAAATTATTAAAAAAATGGGTAATTATTAAAAATTTTAAATAATTCAATAAGAATCCAAAATCTAATAGTTGACCCAAAACTTAATCAATCATTTATCCAATAATTAAAATTAGCAATTAATCTATTTAATTAAAAATTTTAACCCCTTAACCTTCAATCAATTAAATTAACTTAATTAAACTGGTTAGTACTAGGTAACCCAGGCCTACGAAACTTTTAGCTTAGCCCCAAGGAAGATGAAATAAACTTCACGGCTCTAGTGCAAACAAAGTTGGTAATCACTTAATACTTAAAATATATCCTAAAATCAAATTTAAAATCACAAATACTTAAACTCAAACTTAAATCCCTTAAGCCTTTCAACCAATCAAAATATTAGACAACTCTAATAAATTACCCAGCCTAGTACATATCCAAATCACACAGCCTAACACACACACTTTAGATAATTTGTTAGGGCAACCAAGTCTAGCTTTAGGCTAGGCCGGTGCTTTACTTCCCTATTATTGTGTGCCTAGTTTTTTGTAGTTTTGCACTACATTAGTTAGGTTCAGGCTACTATTATTTAGCACCCAAATTAGACTTAGGATTCGGGGCAGACTCAAAATCTTAAGACCCCAACCTCCAAAAATATAATATCAAATTTTTAATAAAATGATCAACTCAAACTAAAGCTTCTTTCAATCTAAAATTTAAAGCCTAACACATAGAATAGGTTGGGGCACTTCTGAATTGGTTTCAGAATCTCAAAGTGCTTCCTACCCTTCATCCTTTGAACCTCAAAATAAGTGCTCAAATTTGATCCAACCTAGTTGAAATTCTAAACTAACCTCCTTTGATATCACTCCTCAAAAAACTCTAAATAAATTTTTTACTGTTATTCTAATCGAGAGTATTCGTAGGGAATTTAACCTTCATACGATTAATTAATTATGAGGGCTTATGCTCATAGAAAATTTAGAACTCACGTATATTTTTCAAAATCAATTTTTTAAAACTCAATTAATCTCCCTTGAGAAAATTAACATCAACAACGATCATTGTTGTCATATTCGGATAGTCTACGATAGACGATATCTTCTTCCCTCAAGGAGATATATCATCTATCATAGTGATTTCGGATATGAAAATAATGATATTTCATCCAGATTATAATAGTTAAATACTGATATAACGTCATTCTGACCCTTTGGGGTCATATATAGTTATTCCTTGAATTTGATTATTACAATCATGATGAAACCTTCAGTTTTGCTATCTGAACCTATTGGGAAATGAAATCTTTACCTCTAGAGGAAATATATCATTCATAATGATGTGTTTGACTTCACTGTATAACTTTTAATATATTATGAGCACAACTACTCTGATCTTTTCGAGTATTTATTTAAGATTTTCAACTGGACGATTTAAAAAATAATAATTTTTATTAATTCATAAATTTATTTTGACATCTAAAAATAGTATTTTAGTTCAGTTAAAACTTTAGAATGTTATTATACATGATCTCTAGTAATTTGATTAATTTTTAAAAATATAAATTTTTGCTATAACATTTTGATATTTTTTAAATTAAGTCCAATTGTGATTTTTTTACTAGACTACATTAGAAATAAATGTGGGTATATGATTGAGCAATAGCTGGCCGATATTACTGTTAGAATATTAAGGTAATAATATATGTGAAGTTAAGTAGAAGCTGATTTTACTAACATTGGCTAGAGATTGACTGACATGTATTGAATGGTGGGCTGACAAGCTTACCTTTAAATATTATGGTTAGGTGTTATCCTCTACCGATTCACGAGATACAAGAATTCAGAGTTATAAGGAGTTATTATTGTGCCGACAGGCAAAGAGCGGTCACTCTATTTATTGAGCCAACAATTACCAATAATTAACTTACTACTGGAAAACATAACTTAAACTAGGACTTCTTACTTGTTTAATATGATTTCTAAAATGCACGTTACTTATTCATTATTATTATATCACCTTATAGTTATTATACTGATTTATTATTAATGTACAAATTCATTATTACTGTATTATTTTACTAATGGCACTATACTGATACAAAGCATGTACTTGACTTATTGAGCATGTGATATAATGAGAATGTAATTAAGATACTGATTTGATACTGATATAAAATAGCTGGATAGTATGTATACATCAATATATAATTTTATTGCATTTATATAATTCTGATAATCTTTACACATGCTTTGGTTTTACTGCTTTATATAATTTCTTTATTGATTGAGAGTATCGATATGACAACTACTTTATTGATTTGACACCCATACTGGTTTACTGGTTTTTTGACCATATTGCTTCACAACCTTATAGGTTTTTTATTTACAGATTCTACTACTACATGTGAGCTTTACTGTTTCTGTACTGATTCATGATCATATGACTGTTACTATTATGATTTGACTGCTGATATGTATATTACTCATTTGCCGTACTTTGAGTTTAGTTGTAGGATTTTGTTACTTGTTGGGCCCTTAAGCTCATTATATGTGGTTAAATAATTTGAAATCAGGGCAAATAGGCAGGAGTAGGGGATTGACCAACATTCTTCAAGTTCAAATTTTTATTATTTTAGCTATTCTTTTGTACTCGGGACATAGTAATTGTGATATGATTATATAAATGTTGAGTATGTACATGATTTTTGCAAAATAAATATATATGTATATAATCATATTTTGATTGATAGTTTTATTTCTGTTGGTATTTATATTAAATAAAGAAATTAGGTAGCTATGGTTATTATATATTAAAAGATAAAAGAATAATTTTTTTAAATTAGATTCAAGGGCATCACAGAAGAGACTATAGTTGGCAGGAAATAGTGGTTGGAGGGACCATAGTTGGTGGGCGATGGAAGTCATAAGGACCATAGTTTTGCGGCGGTGGTCTGAGGGATCGTAGTCGGTGGGCGACTGTATTGGAATGACCATAGTTAGGCGACGGTGGTTAGAGGGATTTTAGTCTATAAGCGATAGAGGTCAGATGGTGATGATTAGGCATAGGTACATCAATGGCGGACGGGTGGTGGGGTTTGCTAGTGGTGGCATTTGGGTGGAGCTTTAGGATTCTTCATGCCTTAGAGCTCTCTTGAGTTTGTAACCTAGGGTTTAAGCCTTCAAATGTCCCAAGGGTCCCCATTATGCAGGGATAGGAGATTTATTTGTAGATTTTGAGAGTTGCATGATCCATAAATTTTGAGATCATGAACAATTTTGGAGTGCTCCATCGGACGACCCAGACTGATTCCCTTGATCATGAGGCATTCGTTCAGCATTTAAGTGCATTAATGATGTCAAAATTAAACAATTTTGGCTTTTTAAAAAGTTTATAGGTTATTAATTGATTATTTTTTGTTTTTTTTTGCTTAAGAAAGCACTTATAAGAAAGAAGAATTTTTTTTATTTCTAATTAAATTTCTTTTAATTCATCAGTGTGTTGTTAGAATATGGAAATTAAATTAAAAGTTATTCTTTTAGTTGAGTCAAGTCATTGCTTAAGGTTCTACAAGTCTTCATTGATCTAGAATTTTTGATTTAGTGAGAATGACATATGCGACTTTAAATCCTTCCTACATGATCAATGATATATCCCCAACTTAAATATTTTTTTCTTAGATTATTTATTTTTTATTTATTGTCATTGTGGTTGAATGTGAACCTATAATTAACACGTGATGCAGACATATCATCTATGACTATTCTTCTGCACATGAAAGGGCCCTTTTTTAAACACGCACGAGTGATATATAATTGCAGAAAATGATCGAATGGTTTGCTCGATAACAACCATAGGCATAATATGGCTTTCAGAGCATATTTCATCATCCTTTTGTTATTTCTTTTGGTTCCATGTTTTACGGATTGTGGAGCCATAATTGACGAAGAAATCCCCCAAATCTCAAAAGGTTAGTAATTATATACAGAGCTTTTTTCTTCTTCTTCTTCTTCTTCGCCTACAAGGAAGGGATCGAAAGAAATATTAGCCAATAAATTTATATGACCACTAATTGCAGTTACAGGTGGTTTTCTTTCAAAATTATACACGAATATAATGGATCTCACAAAAAGAAGAAAATTGGAGACTGCTACTCCAATCGGAGATTTTCCTCCGACTGATCCTAATTTAACGAACCCACCACAATGTCTCATATGCGATTATGTGCCACCACCATGTGATTGTCAGGAATAAGCAATTCATGATTTTCATCAATAAATGAATTATAGAGATGATGAACAACAGTTGTAATAAATAAAAGCTTGAAACTTTTTAGAGGAAAAGAATTTAGAGGTTGTTTGTATTATTCAGATATTTGTGTGTGTGATTAATATGTCATTATTTATAATATTTTCTGTTGTTATGTGACTCTTAAATATCTATTGAAGCTATAAAATATATTTTTAGAAGAAACTGATTCGTTGGAATCTCTACTGCATATAAATATTTTTCTCCAGAAAAAAGAACCTGATGCGTTTACATTTTTTGCCGGACAAAATTTAAAACTAAACATATGTATGTATGTGAATTTTTGAGCGAAATATAAGATCTTTAAAAAATACTTACGTTTATTGCAAGTTCTATATATTTATTTTAATATATCTGTTAAGGGGTTTTCATTTAACTAATATATTTTTATTTTAATATATTTGTTATTTTCCACATTTGTATATTTTGATTATAATATATATTATTATTATTATTATATTTTGCTTTATATTAAAAAAAACTTACATTTAGGTAATATGAATTTTTGTTTTTGTAAGAAGCACTTAAATTAAAAAAAAACTTCTTAAGAGGTTTGGTATTATATATATTTCTGCAATTTACCTATTTTTATTTTACTTTTATAAAAATATTGCCTTTCCCTTTTTTTAACATAGAATCACTTAAATTTAGAAGTTGTTCAGGATAGTTCTTAGTATTCAAATAAATTAACATTTAATTGAATCAGTTTTTATTTTTAAAATTCCAGTCCATCATAGCAATTCAATAATGAGCATACGAGGAGCTAAGCTTATGTTAAGGTACGATGGTGAGTTAGGCGTGGGTGCTAATTTCACACCAACGTATCTTGGGGATAGGAATCGTCCCTTACAAGTGCCAAGGATCTGCACATTAGCTCAACTTAAGTTAAGGATTCTTAGGACACTAAATTATGATGAAGCCAAGTATACAGTGAACTTAATTTGCCGACTGCCAGTCAGGAATGATTTCATTGCTTCACATGTTGAAGATAATGATGTGTGCGAAGTTGTGTTATGCCAAGCTGCTATAGAATTTCCTATATTATTTGTGGAAGTTAAAGAATTGAGTGTTCCATTAATTAATACTGAAAATCTAACATCCCAAATACATGAGTAGTTCAACATGGAGGAAAGGGTCGAAGTTAATAATGGTGTTTCAAGGCTTCAGCTAACTGACGATCCATGTGCACAGTAAGTAGCACATTCAACATATTAGTAAGTTTAAGAATTTTAGCTATTCTATCGATTTGTAAGTAAAAATTAGTTTATTTAAATATAGTCATATGCAAAATCAATGTTGGCATGATGCTTCAGGATCATCGACCCAATCTGTTCCTATTGTTGATGATAGTTAAAAAATAATGAGCAGTGGATCCAGCGAGTACGGTTGTGAGGATTCTGATGACCTACAACCTGATTTAAATGAAGCAGCTACATATGTTCATGACGAGACCATCATTACTTGACCACGGTTCCTCCAACCACCGTCAAATAAATATGGTCCTACGGACAAAATGAACATGCCAACATTCTCTTGAAGACAACTCTTATATTATTGGATTCTTCCTATTCTAGCTATGTAATATGCTCTACAAGATTTATATTAACAAGTTGTGCCAATGCATTCCTTTGCGGAAGGGCATCATTTGTAATCAATGATAAACAATAGTGAAATCATTTTAACTAGGCTAGAGCCCATGGTTTTTCACTTTACTGTGTTTTCTATGTAAAAAATATGATCTCTTATGATTGTTGCTCCCCTCTCTCTTATCTGTGCCTATGTGATGGATTTTTGTATAAAGCTAGAATACTAAACTCTATATCTATTGTTTACCCCTACGCCCTAAAACATTTAGAACAGGGCCAAATCGACAAATTAAGTAACGTGCATGTCGGTGTGGTGCATCACTTGTGTGAAAGCCCTTAATTTTTTTGAAGAAATTTTTTGACCTAGAGAAGTTAATTATTATTTTAGAATTCATTATAAGTCCAAATCATAAACCAATTTTACCAAAATTTTCTAAATAAAATGAGTTAATTTATGAATATTTTTTTATAATTTTTGAAATTTTAGATTTAAAAATATAAAAAATTTGAATGTAATTAATATTTTAATATTAAATAATTTAAATAATTGAATATTTCAATAAATATCTAATTCCACTAACCTTTATATAAGCATTTCATTTTATTTACTTTAACAGAGAACATAAAATGGATTTGGGAAAAAAGAGAGAAAAAGAAAGGAGAGAGAAAGAAAAATTCAATTTTTGGGCGACTTTGAGTCGTTTTCATCCGTCGGCCCAATTGGAAAACTTATTCATCCCGAGACAAGTCACATTATGCCCTTCTCAATTTTAAAAAATGCGTAATTTTTAGCGAGTTTTTTTATTAAAATTTTATATCCGTTAGCAAAAAATGCGGATAACTTTACACAGGTAAAACTTTCATAACATAACTTTTTATATATTATAGAGATTACGATTATGCATATTTTGAATATTTTTTGAAAATTTTACAATTGGGGTTTTAAAATTTGTGAGATTTTTATTGAATAGAAAATTATCTGAATATTGAAAATAGTGGTGTAGTACAATAAAAGTCTTAAAACATCATTTTACACAATCCCTGGTAATTTATTAATTTTCTAAAAATATTTATTTTGGCTTAGTAGAATTTTTTGTTGTTTAACGTTATACAACACTGTGTAATTTTGATACGTGCTCAATTACTTTTTAACTGTTATAATGTGATGATATATATGCATATGTGATTAAATTATATATGCTGGGAGTTATAAGAGGCCAGAATCTTCTGATATTCTATCTGTGTCAGGAAATTGCTGGAAGTTATAAGGAGCTAGAATCCTTTGAGATTCTATCTTAGATAGGGATATATAATATATTCTGGTGCTATAAGCACAAATAAAAAAGGGAGTCGTAAGGGGCCAGAATCCTTTAAGATTCTGTTTCGGTCTAAGAAATATGATATGAATTTTTATTTATTTATTTGTGTAGTATTATTATTTAAATTAGAAAATAACTGTTATGTATTTATTACACCTCTTAATATAGTGATTTATTTAAACTATTTTTTAACTATTTTTAAATATTTAGTAAAATATTTGATAAAATAATAATTAAAAATTTAGATTGGTTTATGTGGCTTGCTAAGCTGTTATAGTTCACTGTGGTTTTACTTATGGTTTTTAGGATCTAGGATGGGAAAGGAGATTATGGACTAGTAGTTCAGGATCAGATCTAAGGTTATAGATATTTTGCTATTTTGATTTTTATATAGTCACTACTAGTTAAATTTTCAGTTATATAGCTATTGCATGTAGCCATGTATGATAATGTAGATATTTATTTTGATGAATGAAAGAAACCTGGGTGATGAGTTATTTTCAATATTTGAATGTTTTAATAGCTTTGTAGTTTGTAGTTTATTTCAATGAATATTGATAGAAAATCTATAATAATTCTAAAACTAAATATTAGGATTTGCCTGTCATAGCTCAAAATGATATGACCTATCCTGGTCGGGTAGGGTTGTGACAACTTGAATGGTTAAAAGACCTCTGTTTTCCAAATAGACTTTGTCTTATGATCAAAGCATCAAATTCGCCTAAGAGAGAACCCCTCGCAGTCAATTTGGATGAGATCGATCAAAATGAATGATCTACAACTAAAATTGATGCACAACGTTGCACAAACGATGTCCGATCACAAAATAGACTTTGTCATTACGTTCGGAGCACCGTTACTACCCAAAAATGATCATAAATTTGTACAATTAAAATTGCACAAGGATATTGACCCTGATCTAAAGGTAACAACATGCAAATCTAGGAAATAGATTTGTGACTTTACCTGAATGACATCCAATCGTAAAATGAATTGCGTCATTGCATTCGAAACATCGACAATACCTAAGAATAATTATCATTTTGCCCAATAAAATTCAATAGGGGAAATCGCATGAATCCCGAGATGCTGGCATAAGAACTTTAAGAAAAGTCACACAAATCAAAGCAAAATTGACATTTTAAAATTCATTATTTAATAATAAAAATAAGTAATAATAAAAATAATATTAATAATATTATTAATTATGAAAATAAATAATAATAATAATAATGCTAACCTCATTTCTTGTCGAATCCTCCTAAAGATCCTGCTAATTTTTTGCTAAAATCGTAATGAAAATTCCTTTTGATCAACGCTAAGATAGCCTGAGATTTGCTGGCCTCGATCGCGCTTCACCATTATTGTTAAAACCAGACCGAATGACCTTCTATTCTTCTTCTTCTTTGTGCGTAAAGCTATCGATCCAGCAACTCTCATTCCCGCCACCGTGTTGACTTCCTTTACTGGACTCTACTTCTGATCCTTCCTTAAGACCAGTCGTAGGTTTGAACGCTGGTTCCAGCTAAATTTGATCCCAAGCTCATCTGCCTTTTCCTCTCTATCCATTCTAGAGCCCGACTTCCCTTTCCTTGATCTCCATAAACCCACGACCTTGCCATGACTCCCAACTAACCAGAACCTTCAATCCTCAATTGTTCACATCCTTTTATATCGAACCCCTCAACCACGACCTATACCTGACTTCTAATTGATTTCCAATCCCTCTTCTTTAAATTGCAGACATCCTACTTCCTTAACCTCACTCAGTCGCCTGAATCTTGTAGCCTCAACCTTTCAATCCACCCCCATGACACCTGTAAAGCTACAAGTCGCTCGTCCCTTATAGATCTAGCAAGGAGTCTTATATCTCTAGCCTACCAAACCCCAGCCTATTACTCTAATTTTTCTCGCATCAAGCTACCAATCCTGCTTTCTCTTCCATCCTTACCTTCTGGTCTGAGGCCCAATGTCACAAGAAATGACCTCCTACTCCCTCAAAATCAGACCCCCCACCCCCCATCAAGTCATTCCAACTTTGGGGTGTTAAAAATTGACATGACTCAAAACTTGACCCAAAAGTATCTGGGTTTTGGTCAACCCGCTTGTAAAATGGGCCAGGTTCTAGTTTAGATTTCTGACCCGTTTAAAAATTGGGTCAGGTTCGGGTTGACCCAAAAATTTGAAGTTGACCCGGTTGACCCAGATCCTCACGTCTCTACCTGGTTTAGCGATCTCGCATCTCGAGTCGCATCCCTCGACCCTTATCTTTTGCATCTTTATTGTCCACGCTTACTCTACCAATTAGCAGTCCTATAGGCTCCTACCTCATAGCGCTTTGGTCGAACCTTGCCACCGAAGTCTGACCTCGCATGCACGTTGCGTGTACCTATGGCCTTCCAGGTCAAGCCCCGCCTCTGCCTCGCCTGTGACCTCACTCCAACTATGTCCCTACATTAAAAAAATAGTGTTCGTCCATGCCCTACACAGCTACGCGATCGCACCTGCGCGACTCAGCGACTACGCCCGTGGAAGGAAGGCGGAAGTTAGGTTTCGTGGGTCGGGTCGGGTCAACCTGTTAACCCACATGGGTCAGGTCTGTGTTAGGAATCCTGACCTGCTTACAAAATTGGGTCAGGTTAGGGTCAGCCTGTTTGGACCAGGGTCAATTTGGGTTGGGCACGAACCTGACCCATTAACCAGTTTTTACACCCCTATTCCAACTAATGGATATGCTCCACCCGGTCGAACTCCAGTCAACCCACCACTACCAAAAGTCATACTTCATATACACCCCAATCTGTTTAACTTAGTTTTATGCCAATCCCTCTATATAACCAGCTAGCTATTGGCCTATCTGAAATCACAATCCAACTCTCCAATATTAGCTCCACCCAAAACCTGTTCACAATCAAACAACAACTCTTTCTTTCTTTTCTTTTCTTTATTCACTATTAATCATTATCATTAACCAATATCATTTGTTAGCATTATCATTATCCCCATTATTGTTGTTGTTATTATTATTATAATTATTACTACTATTTAGAAAAAGAAGGAAATAAAAGAAGATTAATAAAAAAATAAAAAAAGAGAGAAAAGGAAAGTTGTTTGTCTCGATCTTTGTACTCATCTTCACCAATATTGTCATCATGGCCATCACCTTCACAAAGATATAATTCTTTCAAAACAAAAAAAACCCACAAAATCTTGTCCTCGGCACTCATGGCACGCCAGGAAATCACTTATACACGCTTTTTTTAGCGTGCTAGGAGGGAGCTCGGTGCGGCACTTGTGGCAAGGTGGGTAGGCCCTGTATACATTTTTTTTAGCATGGCGAAGACAACTTCTAAGTACCTGTGTGCGTGCCTTAGTGCCGATGGGAAAAAACTATGTGTTTCAAATAGGTACACATGAAGACCCATACACACCTTTCTTGGCGTGGGGGGAAGGATCAGACTCCCATAATTTTCCTTAAATGAGGGAGTGGTAGGCTACTGAAATTCAAAATAAAGTGTAAAAAACTTGAACTAAATGTAGGGGACTTAAACTAAACAAAACTATTGGGAATCGGATCTTAAAACTCTAAAATGCATGATCAAGCTGAAAATAAAAACACTCAACAATAAATCTGGATTATCTAACTAAATATTAATAAATGAGCAGGGGACCTATAATGAACATGATAACTCACTTATAAGCAAGGGACTAATAATGTACTTCATAGTCTGCCTACAAGTAACTACAAAGAATTTGTAATAAATGCGATAATATGTCCACAAGCATGTACAAGGAAATTGCAATGAATATAGTCCTCCCATAGAGGACTTATGGTGAATAGGGCTCTAGATATAATTCTCTTGAAAGCAAACATCAACAAATAACACAAGAGAATATGCATTATGCTAGAAATAATGAATGCAAACATCCACTGATAGGCTCATATACAGCCAAGAATCAAGAACCCATCATGCTCACAATAACTTACACATGGGTGTTAACATGCAACATGCGATAAATATAGTAACACCATATAGTCAACCTCAATATATATACAAATATATTGAATCATGAAAGCAAGAAATGTTACAAAAAAATCCCCCATGCATTAAAATGCGCATTGATGCGTTCATATCATGCATATGCACATCACAAAATATAAAATACAACATACAAGCATATTATCAAATATGAAAAATACATTATGTAGCGCCAGCGCATTACACTGACTTGCAGATATATCATGCACTACACGGGAGTATTGAATTATCATGCCAATGTATTGTGAGCACAAATAGGCAATATAAAAGTGCATTACGCGAGCATATTGCTTAACGTGCAAAACACACCATGCTACAACGACATATTTCATTAAATTCAAAATGCATTTTGCATGCATACGCTCCAACATACAAAATGTATTATGCAAGTGTACGACACAAGCATGTCTAACTACATGTAGTTAGGAATGAGAAGACATGTTGCAAATATCCTCACCTAGCATATAAATATACCATATGCCTATGCATTACTGCATGCGAGATAAATGTTGCAATATACAACATGTATCATACAAACACATTTTGTAAATTGCAAAATTTAAAATACATGTATACATTGAAATTCCTAAGTACACATGTGGCTATGCAGATGAAGGCATAAGCGTGCATATGAATATGTAAGTATGTCACATACACCCATTGCATCACACACATATAATTTCCACTCAAATGAAGTATGCAAAGTGCATGTAAAATCACATGGCCACATGGGCCCTGGCGACGATGTCATTTGTACACATGTGACATCTTATGATGTTGCACAGGTTAAAAAATGAACAAAAGTTCGAGCCTGATCCTTCTATGAGAGCAGATAGTAGTTGACATGTCTCAAACTATCAAAAAAAAATTCATGATATCGACCATGATATTTGTTTATATATTAATATTATGCCTTCAAGGCTTGTGACAAAGAAAATTTACTAATAAAGGCATAAAATCGACAACAAACCCGATCCCCTATGAATAAGTTGGCAAAGTCGACTAGTGAAGTAGAATTGCCCATATTATCCGCAATGATGGTCATGTTGACAAAACCTCTCAATCAGAGGAAACCACAAACAAGAAAAATGCCTCCCGAATGCTCATAAAATTCAAAATCCAAAAAATACCAAAATTAAAAATATTTAAATTTGATATAAATCACTAAAATACTAAAGCAAAATCCACCCACCTTCCGCAAAAATTTGTCGAGGTGGACAAATTTGAAAATTGCTTCACGTGTTTAAATGTCTGGTCGAGAATATCATTATGATTCATTCTTGAACATTCCTCTTGCTAGTAAGGACATAGCACGTGCCCTTTAACTGATGATTTTGCTGCCAAATGACACCATAGGTAAATGGTTATAACCGGGAACCTTTGAACCGGGTTGTTTTGCCACCAAATGACACTACTAAATTAATGTCATAGTCATAGCCCGCATGTTCCTCAATGGTTTTAATCCTTGTGATATGAATCAATATGATATAATCGATAGGGCACAAAGCCCTCTTTTAGTTGAGGTGAATTAGAATTTGTCCCCTTAGGCAAATATTTACCCAGGTCTATAAAGTACCCTTGGACGAAGCAACCAATGGCTATCAATAAGGATCATTCTGTAATTTTAGGTCAACTTCCTCCTCTGACTAAGTAGACCCGGGACCATGATGACTTAGAGTGAACCATGGGATCTTGATCGTGTCTATTATCATTCACCCCATCATTCGCTTTAAGTGCAATGGGGTAAAATTTCTAATTTTAAATGTAAATTTTCAAATACCAAATCATGCTGCTACTATATGCCAGATGCTATGTATTCGTTTGAAGACTAGCCTTGATCAAATGTTATCTCTCACTATCGCGAGGGGAAATTAATTATAGGGGCTTGCGCCTATAGGAATCATGAACTCAAATAATGAAGTCCTTGCAAAATGAGGGCAAAATCTCTGGGTAGTGTCTTATGTAAAACCCAATCTGCCTTCTAAAAATTTATCTCAGAACGTACTTGTTACTCCTCGACGACCCAAAAAAAGGGGTCCACAAAGAGGCTGGGGTGCAAATTTTCAGAGCCCACATCTATCTACGGCTACGAATGTTCCTGCATGTAGCAATTATAATCAAAATTTTATCATGATAAATTAAAAATGTAGAATTTATTTTAAGATCAATATATGTAATATAAGTTGAAAAAGATTTATTATGAAATATAATTAGATATCAATGAATAAATGATATTTTAATTACACACATTGAGAAAGAAATGTTTTATTGTATTGATAATAAAGTAATAATTCAACTTTTTTAAAATATGAAGAGTATGCATTATAAATTGTTAGTATTTTTTATCATTTTTTAATCTTTTTAAAATAATAAAAATTAATATAAAATATTTTAAATCTTCTAATGCAGTTCTCAAGCACAAATAAAAAAATTGTGAGAATATCTGAAAAATTTAATTTATGCCCCTACTAAAAAAAATATCTAGCTCTCCTAATTTGTGGTATAGAGTTTTTATCTCCCCTTTTGAGTTCATAAATATTAATAATATTTAGATGACATTTAAAAAAGTGATAATATATAATTTAATTATTAAAAAAGTACTTAAAAAAAACTTAAAAGTAAGTATAGTTGCCTATTTAACAACAAATGTCTATTAACATGGTAAATTTAATTTTTGATATTTGTTTTGTATTTATAACTATTTTATTTAAATTTATTAAGTTTTTTCAAATAAATTTTATAAAGTTTTAATAAAAAATTTCTTTAGGATTATAAAAAAAAGGCGAAAAAGATAAATTAAATATCATTTGAATGGCCATTACCATAAATAGCAGTTGAATCATCATTACAACATTATGTCATGTAAAGAAATCTTTAGGTGGAAAGAAGTTTCCTTCTTGAGTTTCTTGTGAGAGGAGGAGGGAGAGAGGGGAGGAGAATTGGAGAAAACAGATATCAGAAATTCTTATTGCTTGTCATCCTAATTACAACCTAATTGTAATTGAAAGTTTGTCAGGGATGTTAAGCCCTTATGAACTAGCCTGAGACTAACCAAGAGCGGGGGGGGGGGGATGAATTGGTAGTTTTAAAAATTATTAAGCTAAAAATGATTTTGGAAAAACTTTTTTAATCTTTTAAAACAAATGCAATTGCACGTTGATATAGAGATGATTAATCAACTAAAATAATAACTTTAACTACACGATCATCCACAGGAAAGTAAAGTGTAGAAATTAAAAAGTAGAACAGTAAAAGAAAGAACACACTAGATTTTATAGTAGTTCGGTCAACTTGACCTACATCGACTTCCCGGAGCCCCCCCTCTAGGTATTGCATTAAAACTCAGTGACTCTCCTTCTACTCCCACAACAAGGCGGAGAAGCCTTTACAAAAACTCCTTTTCACCAACCCCGGTGAGGCAGAGAACCCAAGCTCCTTTTACTTCCTCCTGAAGTAGGCAGAGAACCCAAACTCCTTTTTCTTCCTCCTGAAGCAGGCAGAGAACCTTACCTCGTTTCACTTCCTCTCTAAGAAGGTAGAGAACCTCGATCTTCTTATTGATAATCCTTCCCCCGAGTGTATGTGTGCAAGATTACTTAGCTTGGAGATCCATTACATTACCTTTGAATCAAGAAAGGGAAAAATAATACATTTGTATACAGACACACCTGATCTTGAGCTGGCTTGAATTGCACTTGATCTTGTGGACCTGAAAGGTTAGGCAATCAAATAAAAATAGAAATATTTATTATCATCAAAATTATAATCCTTGAATCCAGATTTGCAATATTCTCCCCCTTTTTTATGATGGCAAATATTTATTAGATAATTTCCAATTCAGCAAATAAAATACATAGCAAGAAAAACTAAGCAATGTAAATTTTACTAGCATAGGAAAACAGTACAATGACTCTGAACACTAATAACCCAAAACACTACAATAACTCAAAATACTAACAACACAAACTACTCCCCCATTTGACATCTCAAAATAGAGGAAAAAGAAAAACATAAAGAAGAAAGATAGTATAAATCATCACAAAAAAATAAACAGGGAAATTAACCAAGTTAAAAGTAGGAGGGACCCTGATCAGGTGGAGGAGGGGTGGTGGTGACTGAAAAAGATCATGGATTGTGGCGAACTGCTCTCCAAATCAGGCCATATCCAGGTCATGATGCTGCTACTATTCGGTGACGTATGCATTGAATCGATCAACATCTTCAGCATGCTGCTGCTCCTGTACAATCACATAGAAGTCAAAGCGAGCTTCCCACTGGTCAGCTGATCAAACGGTGACTGTAGGCAGAGAGGAGTAGGTGCAGGAATAGCTTCCTCCTCAGCCTCTGTGGGCTCTAGATGGAGATAAGTGCTGTGAAGGACATGAAAGGAGCTATTTGTATAGAAGGAGGGTGGATAATTTAAAGGAGTAGGATACTGAATATTATACTTAGTTTCAAGCACATAAGTAATAAGGTGTCGTAGGGCCAAATTGGGTTTCCTCTTATATCCAGGATCTCTAATGCTAGTCAGGTGCTCAATGTATCAAAAAATAAGATCAGTAGTATTGAATTCATGATGAGTCATGATATAGTAGGTGGTGATGGAAAGTAGGGGAGTAATGTGAACCCGGTCACCAGCCTTGGGAATTATGAAAGTTCTGAGGACTTGTTGGATGGTCCTAACATCTTTAACTAATGAGCTAGAGGCACCATCATGGTAGGAGGCATTAGTGTTCCTTAAAACCTGATTAATTGGTCTCTAGTTGAAATCAGGATATAAGGCAATGAGATGAAGCTTTTCCCCAGTGATAGAAAGTCAAAGAAGTTCATGACAGTCCTGATAGGTGATCTCTACAGGTCGTTTATTGACATAAGATTGGAGTGAAGTATAGGTAGAGTCGATGCGAAGACTGGCGAAGAATTCATATAAGAGTTCAGAATGAAAGGGAACAACTAGAGTCAGAATGAAGGCGAATGGTGCGAGGATTGACAATTTTAGAGGAAGTAATGCCAGTAGTCTTATACCTGAGGTAGGCAGCCTGATCCGCTGTATCATTGAAACGGGGATCCATAGTTCCCAGTGATCATCCTGGAGCATTTTCTACTGGACATTGGAGAACTTGACTGAAAGGAAGAGGAATATGAAGGGAGGAAAGAGATTGGAGTGAAGAAAAAATGGTGAACTTAGGCTGAATTTAATGATTTGTAAATATCATCCAAGACGATTGTGATATCATCCCAAACGATTTGCAGCAATAATGTCTGCCTGACTGATTGGTCAAAAAGATGGTTAGATTATCCATGATGATCAGAAATCATCCAGGATGATTAGACTCAAACGATCATCCCAAGGAGTCAAGCTGGATGACTTTTGATAAAAAGTATCATCCATGACGATTAGGTGGATCATCCAAGACGATTTGCAATTAATAAATCAGATGGGCCGAATTCAAGTCATCCAATTATTGTCACGTGGATCATCCAGGTTGATGAGGTGTATTATCCAGGACGATCACCAACAATTAGTTCAGATTAGCCATTGGTTCATGATGGGGATGAGTTGATCTTATCATCCAGGATAATGTGAGAATCGTTTAGGACGTTGTGAGAAAAAAATAAAAAATGAAGGATGGAGAGGAATGACCAGAGGACCCAAAAATCATAAAAAATCAAAATCAAAGCAAAGATAAAAAAATTAAGAAAAAATAAAAATGAGAAAATAACAATAAAAACCAAAAAAGATTTTTTTTGAATCAATCTACTCGAGTAAATCAGAATTTTTCTTAATTTTTATTTCAAAAGAAAATAAGAAGAAATTGACTGGCTAAAATCCAAAAAAGTTAAAAATTTAATTTTTATAACTCCTACCTCGGACAACTTACAGGTTCAAATTCATTCGAAACAAAAATCTAATTCAAAAGAGAAGAAGTTAGATAAGCAACATGATCTTTTCATACTTCATTCCAGAAAAATATCTGATAAAATAGTATTGCAAATTAGAGAATTAAAAATCATGATTTGTACTCTCAAGTGTTTGAATATATTAAGTGGTATATGAGTTCTTCTAAGATTTTTAAAAGATTTGAAAAAGAAGAAAGCTTATTTTCTTTGTGGGCTCATTTTGTGCCTATTTTTTAATAATTTGGTGCACTTTATGCATCTTTTAATTTTAGATACACTTTATTTATCTTTTTAATTTTATTGGCGAGCATTGTGCATCTTTTCAGTGTTAGGCTCATTTTGTACCTTTTTTTGTTGATTGGTGCACTTTACGTATCTTTTGCAAGCTTCCTTTCTTTCAAAACCTCTAAAAGATTTTCAGTTATGAGATTATCTTCCAGATATAACAGAATCATTCCCATATGATAAATGTAACCACTTGATTAAGAAAATACGAAAGTGATTCAATGATTTAGAACACTACTCATATGAGATAGATTACTGTAGGAAGGTAAAAAAATCTCTATTTTAAAGTCCAACTTTTTATTTTTGAAAAAGATTTCTATTTAAAAAGAAAAATACACCATTAAAGAAGTTAGAGGAAGAGAAAATAATCATCAATATTTCTTCCCTTTAACTAATTTAGAGAGGTCAATCACTACTTACACGCTTCTAAACAAAAAATAAGGCAAAACTCTCATTTAGAATTCAAGTTTATCAACTGCAGTGAGGAGTGATCTAATTCTGAAGAAAATAAACAGTAAATCAAAAATAAGAGGAAAGCACATAAAAAGAAATAACTAAATCAGGTAAATAATAACAATAAAAGAAAATTAGTAAAGAATAAAAAATAAAAAGAAACAGATAATCAAATCAAACAAAAAATAAAAAAAATCAAAAATTGAAAATTCAAAAATTAGAAATCATCAAATTCATGCATTTATGTCAATCACAATCAATCTTGTTCTTAAGAAGTTGAATGTGTCAAAGGCCAGTGGTTTAACAAAGATGTCAGCTAGTTGGTTTTTAGTTGCTACATGATGTAACTCAATATCTCCTTTGGTAACATGGTCCCTAATGAAGTGTTGCCTTATGTCAACGTGTTTGATCCTTGAGTGTTAGATAGGATTTTTAGAGATGCAGATGGCACTAATGTTATCACATAGAATTGAAATTGTGCCAACAGGTAATCATAAATCCAAGATTTGTTGCTTCAACCAAAGAACTTGGGCCATATAATTTCCTAAGGCAATATACTCAGCTTCAAAAGTGGAAAGTACAATAGAATTTTATTTTCTACTGGACCAGGAGACTAAGAACTATCCTATGAATTGGCAAGTTCCAGGAGTGCTCTTTCTATCCACCATACACCCTACAAAATCAGAATTAGAATATCCGATAATTTTAAAAGAAGTGATGTGTCTAGGATACCAGATTCTTAAGTTTGGGGTCCTTAAGAGATATCTCAGCATTCTCTTAATTACAGTCTGGTGGGATTCTTTAGGATCAGCTTGAAACCTAGCTTAGAGACAAAAAACTAAATATTATATCAGGTTGGCTAGCAGTCAAGTAAAGTAGTGATCCAATTATTCTCTGTACTTCTTTTGATCAACAGATTTTTCATTTGAATCCTTATCTAACTGGACACTGGAGCTCATGGGAGTGTTTATTGGCTTGGCTTTATCCATTTAATATTTCTTCAAGATGTCCTTAGTGTACTTTGATTGATTAAGAAAAGTTTTATCATCCATTTATCTTATGCTAAATCCCAAAAAGTAGGAAAATTCTCTCATCATACTCATCTCAAACTCGTTACTCATTATTTTAGAAATATTATCACATAAATTTTGATTAGAAGATCCAAAAAATATATCATCAATATAGATCTGGACAATGAGTAAATCATCTCCTACTTTTCTTAAAAAAAGGGTGGTGTCTACACTCCCCTTAACAAACTTCCTTTCTAGTAGGAATGTGCTAAGCCTCTCATACCAAACTCTGGGTGCCTGTTTTAATCCATACAAGGCCTTTTTTAATTTATAAACATGATTTAAAAATTGAGAACTCTCAAAATCTAGGGGTTGCTCTACAAACACATCTTCCTTTATTACCCCATTTAAAAAGGCACTCTTGACATCCATTTGGAAAAGCTTAAATCTCTTATAACAGATAAAGGCTAGTAGCACTCTAATGACTTCAAATCTAACTACAGAGGCAAAGGTCTCCTCAAAATTAATCCCTTCTATTTGGTTGTACCCCTTAACCACCAATCTTATCTTATTCCTAACCACCACACCAGAATCATTCATTTTATTCTTAAAGACCCATTTGGTTCTCACTACACTTTGATTCTAAGGTCTTTCTACTAACTCCTAGAAATCATTCCTCATAATTTGGTTAAGTTCTTCCTGTATAGCTAAGATCCAAAATTCATCAGAAAGGGCTAGATTGATGTTGGTAGGTTTAGTCATTGAGATAAAGGTAGAGTGGTTCACTTCCTTTCTATGTCTATGCATAGTTCTAACACCTTCGAAAGGGTCTCCTAAGATCAGTTCTTTAGGATGACTCGAACAATATATCTATTCTTTAGGCAAAGTGTTTTCAGGTTCTACCCTTTTCTCCATATTTATAGTTTCTACCCCTTAGGTAATCTCTCCTATTTCATCTTCTTCCTCAGCTCTAGACTCCTTAGGATCAGATTTATTAAACACCACATGAGTAGTCTCCTCCACCACCAATATCCTCTTGTTAAATACTCTAAAGGATTTCCCCACACTTGAATTTCCCCTTCATTAGATTTTGGGTCAAATTTTCCTAAGGATGATTTCCCATTGTTAAGAATGAAGACCTTACAATGAAAGATATGGAGGTGAGAAAGGTTTAGTGTTCTACCCTTAGTTATCTCATAGGGTGTCTTATTTAGATTAGATCTAACATTAACCATATTTAACACATAACAGGTTGTGTTCACTGCTTCTACCCAAAAATACTTTGGAAGTAAATACTTATTAAACATGGCTCTAGCGGCTTCCACTAAGGTCCTGTTCTTTATTTCAGCTACCCCGTTCTACTGAGGGATCCTAGGAGATGAAAAGTTATGATTAATCCCTTGCTCCTTACAGAAAGTTCTAAATCTCACATTTTCAAACTCTCCACCATGATAACTATGAATGGCCAAGATCTCACAACCTAGCTTCTTTTAAATCCAAGTGGAGAAAGATTTAAATTTATCAAATGACTTAGTTTTATGTGACAGAAATCTAATGTAAGTAAACCTTGAGTAGTCATCGATAATCATAAATTCATAGACTTTTCCCCCTAAGCTGGCAGTGTTAATGGGTCCAAATAAATCTATGTGAGGGACTTCTAAAGGTCTAAAGGTGTTGATGTCTTTAATGGAGTGGAAATAGGATTGGACTTGTTTCCCTAGTTGACATGCATCACACAAGTGGTCCTTAGTGAACTTAAGATTGGGGACACCTCTAACTAAGTCCTTTTGGGTTACTCTTCTAAGATTTTTCATGCTGGCATGACATAACCTCCTATGCCACAGCCAAGACTCATCAGCAGCAGTTCTTAAGCAGAATAAAACAGCACATTGAATGTTATTTAAATTAAGCATGTAGACATTGTTGATCATCTTTTCCTACAAAATAGTGTTATTATTTAAGCTGATAATATAAGTGTTTGCCAGAAACTTTATATTGAACCCTTTGTCATAGAGTTGACTGATGCTGAGCAAGTTATGTTTCAGTCCATCTACAAGCAAAATATTTTCAATTAAAAGGTTCTTAGAGTTTTCGATTATACCTGTACCTACCACTTTCCTTGTGGTGTTGTCTCCAAGAGTGACCTTGCCTCCAGCCCTGGCCTCCAGCAAAATGAATTGATTTGCATCTCCACTCATATGCCTTGAACATTTACTGTCCAGGTACCACATGCTCTCATGAGGTCTTGTATGAGAGCATCCCTACAAAATCATCAAATGTCATATTTAGGAATCCAAACAAGTTTGTGTCCCTTGTGATGAACAGAATAATGCGATGCATGCATGCTATGCTGTGGATCTTGAGATTTTGGTCTCCACATCCAATGTGTACTACGATGAACAGTGCAAGTGTGGGTGATATGTCCTAACATGCCACAAGAAAAATATCTAATACCAGGAAAAGGGTTAACTAATTTATGTGGGTGATAATGCCTCTTATTAGGTTTAGATGATGCATGCTTTGATGGTTGTGTATGAAATTCTTCAAGTGATGGCGATTATTTATTTTTCATAAGAGTAGTTAATTCAGTGTCAAAAAAATTATTTGAACTATCCGAAATTAAAATTTCCACTCCCAATGCATGCTCCCTACTCTCTACATCGAATACATGAGTTTCTAATTCCTTGAATGTAGTTTCTAATTCAATATGCGATGCTTTCAATGAATCATGCTTAACAACTAAATCAGAATGCTTTTTATTTAACTCATCAAATTCATCAAGTAATGACATGTGATTACTGTTAAGTGTAGAATGATCTTTAAGAAAACTTCATGCTCTTTTTGTAGGTTCAAGAATTCCAATTTCAAGCTAGTATGAGTTTTCTTAAGTTTTCTATATGATGAATGGATTTTCTCAGAAATATAAAATAATTGATCATAGGTTAGTTTACATACCTCTTCTTGGTCAGAATGACCAAGATGTTCATCTGCCATTAAACACAAGTTTGTAGTTTCCTCTTCAGCTTCAGTCTTAGAGGAGTTAGATGTAGAATCCACCCAGAAAGCCTTTTGAATCCATTTTTTATCCTTCCTGAACTTTGGCTTCTCCTCACCCTTCTCCTTGCTTGGGTAAGCCTTAAGTGTAGGACAATCATCTTTTATATATTCTAGCTTCCTGCATTCAAAGCAAACCACATCAGAATAACCTTTAAAATTTTTACTATTCTTACCTTTGTTCCATTTCTAATGATGCTTTTGTCTCTTTCTCAGAAAGCTTTTGAATTGCCTAGTGATTAAGGCAACATCATTACTTTCAGACCCCGAAGAATCAGTCTCCATATAATTAGCCTTCAGCACCACAGTTTTCTCCTTCTTTTTCTCACCTACATCAAGTTGTCTTTGGTTCACACCTTGCTCGTAAGCAATGAGTGATCCAAGTAAGTTATCAATATAATAAGTGTTCAAATCCTTGGATTCAGTGATCACAGTTATCTTAGCATCATAGGAAGAAGATAAATATCTCAAAATTTTATTAACTTTCTCATAGTTGGTGAGTTCTCTTCCTAAGGCATGCAGGGAGGTGACAATTTGTGTAAACCTAGTATACATTTCAGATATTGACTCACTAGGCTTCATGCGAAAGAGTTCGTAGTCATGAAGAAAGATATTTAACCTAGATTGCTTAACTTCAGTTGTGCCTTCATAAGTGATACATAATTTATCTCAAAATTCTTTACCAGTTGTACAAGTTGACACACGCATGCAATCTTTAGATTTTAATGCATAGAAAAAATAATTTAAATATTTTGTATTAAGTTGCGCTAAGTCCCTATCATCATGAGTCCATTCAGTAAAGGAAGTTCAGTTTTAATACCATCAACAAGTCTATAAGGTGGATCATAACCATCTTTAACGAGCATCCACATATGATAATCGATCGATTGCAAAAAAGGTGGACATATGAGTTTTCTAAAAATCAAAAGGTATATTATCAAATAAGGGTGGTCAAGTAATGGAATACCCTTCTGTCGTGTTCTGATTACCAAAGTTAGCCATGGATCGAAATTCAAAAGTTATCTAAAAACTTAATTTTTGAATCCCGCTCTAATACCACTTGAAAGTTCGTTAGGGAAGTTAAGCCCTTATGAACTATCCCGAGGCTAACCAAGAGGGGGGATGAATTTGTAGTTTTAAAAATTCTTAAGCCAAAAATTATTTTGGAAAAATGTTTTGATAGTTCTAAAAATAAATGCAATTATACATTGATGTGGAGATGATTAATCAACCAAAATAATAACTTTAACCACATGATCATCCACAGGAAAATAAAGTGTAGAAATTAAAAAGCAAAATACAAAAAGAAAAAACACACCAGATTTTATAGTGGTTCGGTCAACTTGGCCTACATCCACTCTCTAGAGCCTCCCCTCGAGGTATTGCACTAAAACTCAGTGACTCTCCTTATGCTCCCACAGGAAGGTGGAGAAGCCTTTATAAAGACTCCTTTTCACCAACCCCGATGAGGCAGAGAACCCAAACTCCTTTTGCTTCCTCCTGAAGCAGGCAGAGAACTTTACCTCATTTTGCTTCCTCCCGAAATAAGCAAAGAACCTCGATCTTCTTGCTGATGATCCTTCCTATAGAGCCACCAAGGAACAAGGGACGACGACTGGAGAAGACGACTCGAATCCTTGCTTGGAGTAATATTTAGGAACACCTCATAAACTCCCCCTCACAAGATTCTTTCTCTCTCTCCCAAGCTCTCCCTCTCCCTCTCAAGACTCTCTCAGGTGAGAACAGTGGTAAAAGATCTCAACAGTAGCAAATAAGAGATCTTAAATAGAAGGGCTCAAAAATTTCCCTAAATTATAACTTGTCGTCAAAGATTATCCAGGGCAATCGTCCTGTACGATCAGTACAAAAACACATATATCAGCCTGGACGATCTGATTCTTCTAGATAATTAAAAGATAAGGTTTATTCTGATCGTCTAGGATGATCCTTTGATCATCCTGGATGATTAATTCAAAATTAAGAATATCGTCCAGCACATCGGTCGGGTCATCAAGGAGAAAAATTTGGGAGATCTGTAGAAAATGACTTGATCGACCAAGATGATATGTCTATCGTCCTGTACAATTAGTTCAAAAATGACCAATATTATCCAGCACATCGGTCGGGTCATCCAGGACAACTATGTTGGACGATTTCAATATAACTGATCATCCAGTATGATAATTCTATTATCCTATATGATTAGTACAAATAAGGCCATATCATCCAGCACATCGGTTGGGCCATCCAGGAAAGTTATATGGGATGATGAGTATTTATAACTGATCGTTCAGGATGATCTTATGATTGTCTAGGATGATGTGATCAATCAATCAGTCTTTAATTACTTTCCTTAATCACTGACTATTTTAGGTTTGATTATAATGAATCATCTAAGATAATAGGTGGATCGACCTGTACGATTAGATAGAAGTCCTAAAATACAAATCTACCTAAATAAGTCTAGCGACTGAGAAGTTTTGATTTGAGCATATCAACCAGGACGATAGGGAATCATCCAGGATGATCTACTTAATCAGACAGACTTAACATGGCTGCCCTAATTAGGGTTTCTTTTTTCAATTGATCGTCCAGAATGATATTACGATCGCCCAGGATGATATGATTAAAAAAGAACAGGAGCTCTAACTCACTAGAATTCTCCCCCTTAGTGTGTGTGTGAGCAAGGTTACTTAGCTTGGGGATTCATTACATTATCTTTGACTCAAGAAAGGGAAAAAGAATACATTTGAAGACAAACATACCCAATCTTGAGTTGGCTTGAAATGCACTTGATCTTGTGGACTTGAAAGATTAGGCAATCAAACAAAAATAAAAATATTTGTTATCATCAAAATTATAATCCTTGAATCCAGATTTATAATAATGAGTCTATTTAAAGACACATAAAAAGGCCACATAAATGGCAATACAAGCCATAAAAGAATTTAAAGAAAAGAACACCTAAAGCTAACAAAAAATTTATAAAAACCAACTGAAGTTGGATCACAAAAACTCTAACAATCTCCACCTTAATCCAACTTCTACCAAAAGACCCTTACATAACCTCTGAATCAAACCATTCATCTCCTGAATTTGCTGCCACAACCAATTTAGAGTCATCTTTGAGTTATGCTCTTTGCCATTTCTCTCTTTTTGGACAATTTTTTAAAAATGTCACTCTTCGTGGCAAAGATAACACTTCTTGCTTATTCTCTATTTTCTAACTTCAGATCTTCCCTTAACCAGCAACATGTCGCCATTATTTTCCTCCTTAATCTCTAATTTCCTTTGAATATCTTTTGACATCAATACTGACTTTACCTTAGTCATCGTCAAAGTATGCTTCCCATACAGCATTGTATCAATGATGTGTTCATAAGTTTTCGGTAGCAAGCTAAGAAAGATGATTCCCTAATCTTCTTCATCAATCCATACATTAACATTCTTCAGATCAAGAATTATCTTGTTGAAGTCATCCATGAGCTTTTGAAGATCTTTTTATTATTCCATTTGTAGGGTATACAATTGCTTCTTCAATATAAGATGATTTACAAGAGATTTTTAAAGAACAGTGATTCTAATTTCTCCCATACCTCGATGGTTGTTTCTTTATAGGCAACCTTCGTAACACCTCGTCACCAAGGGAAAGCAAGATTGTTCTGTGAGCCTTCAATTGCATTTCCCTTGCCTTCACCCTATCGATGATCAATGCCGCAAATCCATCTCTGGATATTGCCTCCGATAGCCCTTGATGGACTAATAATGCCTTTATCTTGATCTGCCATAGGTTGAAACCATTTTCTCCACTGAATCTGTCAATCTCAAATCTTTGTACTGCCATGATTCTCTCTGACTCGAAGCTATTTCAATCCGGAAGCTCCACCTCAAAGATCTAGAATGATCTTTATTTAAAAACAAGATCTTAAAACTTTGACCTCCGATTCACCTTTCACAGGTGTACAATATGCATCAGACTTGATTCTAATGATGACTGAACTGTTCAAAATAGCCCTGACCTTGCATCGATCTGTGTTGCCTCTACTTAGAAATCATGGCCAGATAGCCTGTGCAACATACCTTATCCAACGATCGAGCATGCTTGTTGCATGTAGCTTGCTTTGCGATCGTTTAGGTCATGCTCTGTAGCCTTTCGTGCTCTAGCCCTTTTGCTTAACTAGTAACCCACCCTAAATCCGACGCCATCCCAGGTCTACGCTCCACCCGTGGCATCAAAAATCTTGCCTAAACCTCTATCTGCATGCCTCTGTTCGTGCGCTTGCACTGCTCACCCAGTGGGTACGTGCGGCACTGCTTCCATGGACTATGCCCGGCCCGCCTATGCGCATACGAACCTCACTGCCTTGCCCTCGCGTGGATTCTCCTACCTCTCCTTCTTTTCCACATGCCTTGTGGCCAGCTCACTGCCCTGAGTGGCCCTTCTTTCTCTATAAGAACAAATCCTGTCTGTCTTGCGATCGAACAGACCTCCGTCTAGCCAGCTAAGCTAGCCTCTCTCTTCCTTTCTTTAGACCTTCCTCCACCTTGAGTTTGCCCCAACTTGGCTCTGATACTAGATGTAAAGAATTCTTAAGGTGAAAAGAAGTTTCCTTCTTGAGCTTCTTGTGAGAGGAGGAGGGAGAGAGGGGAGGAGAATTGGAGAAAATAGAGATAAGAAATTCTTATTGCTTGTCATCCTAATTAAAACCTAAGGAGTCTATTTAAAGACACAAAAAAAGGCCACACAAATGGCAATACAAGTCATAAAAGAAACTAAAGAAAAGAACACCTAAAGCTAACAGAAAAAATATAAAAACCAACTAAAGTTGGATCACAAAAACTGTAACTCCTCACAAATTCGTTTTAGCTATAAATAGCAATTAGGACTCTGCTAAAATTTCCCCTCCCTTCATATCCTTTCAACTTCCAATGGTGGAAATTAATGGGTGGTGCAAGCCTCAAGACCTATTCATTATTGCCAAAAAAAGGCATTGGTTTATGTATTTAAAAGGAAGAGACATACTAATTGATATATATTCATTCTTCGATATTGAAAAATTTCATTGAGAGTTACGATTCTTCTTATTCAATGCCTTCATCATGGTCCCATCTTCCTCTCGATCTACTGATAAGCATTAGAATAAGCTACAGCTTAGCCAACACTCTAACCTCAGCTCATTCCGCTCCCAATAGTATTTTGTTGTGCCTGTCCCCAATCCTTGTCGCATTTTAATGAGGAGTTCAACAGTGATACCAATATCATCCAATTGTCCGAGGGCAACTACAACTGTAGTAGTTGTAATTACTACATCTTCTTGCCATTTTCCTCTTCTTCTCCCTTACATTTCTTTTTCTCTTCCAACGTTTGGCTTGTTTTTGTAATCCGCAATAACAAAATTCTTCATCTTTATGATCTTGTATCAAACTGCCAACACATATTCCCCCCTCTTTACCCAAAGATGCTTCATTATTATAGAATGGTAAAACCAATTGATCATGATGCATGTCACTTAAAACTCGAAAAGATAGTTGTCTCTTTGAGCATTGACAAAGGCACTACGGTGGCCAATTTTGTTGAAATAAGAAATCGAATAAATTGTCCAGATAGAAGATTTGTATTTTGCAGGCATGCATATGGTGATTGTCAAAGGTGGAGCCTTTTGATGGAAGGAAGCAGAGGCATAACAGATATTGTTTGCGTAGGCAATGGCCGATTTTATGCCATTGGCAGTGGTTGTGAGTTGTACATGCTTGATGAAAGACCTCCATTGATCAAATTAATGAGAATCAAATTATGTTTGCCAAACCATATTTTAGGAATTGATCAAGATGATGATTTAGTTGAAAATGTTTTAGCAATGTGGAGTAATAAAATGATAGAGAGTGGAGAAATAGATCTAATAGTTTATGGACCTTATTGTGGAGATAGCCAAGATATTAATATGATATCTTTGAAAATAAATATGGCAAAGCTTCGTGTTAATAGCAACAACATCAATGTTGCATGCGATGTTGAGTTGAGCTTTTCCGATGAAGCCTTTCCTTGTGAAGCTGAAGATCATCACAAACATTATTTCACTCCATCACTAAGAAACATAACTCAAAGTTGAAATGCTGAATGTAGGATGAAATCTCGAATCCAAGAACTCTTGATTGGTAGCATAGAGAAGGGGGGGGGGGGCGGGCAACATTTAGTCCAATTAAGATAAGCTCATAAGCACATTATATATGCAAGCACGAATCTAAGACCTCTTGATTGGTAGCCAAAACTTCTAACCAACAGATCACGATGAGTTGCATATTCTTAATATTTTTAATAATACTCTTTTTTTTTGGTTAAAACCCACAGAGGATCCTATGCATTAATTATTAAAAAAAGGTACAAGTCCTTAAAGAATTAAAAACAATATAAAACTTCAACATTTGAAGTAAAACCTAACGAGCCTATGATCCTACCTATTACAAAAAATAATAGAAAAAGAGAAAACAGGGAGGCAAGAGGCAACCCCTTAAAAAAAAGAACCCAATCTAGATATGCAATGGAGAGCTAAAAGCCAACCAAGAAAAAGATCCACCAAGGGATAAGAGACCAAAGCCCACCAAGAACCACCAACCAGCACCTCCCTGATGAAAACAGAAGAACACAATCAACCCAAAAGCCTCCAAAAAGTAGCAACCTGTAAAAGAAACTTGGTGAAAAATGAGAGAAATAATAGAAATAAAGAACCAATTGGAAGATCCATCCCACTAGGACCAAAGAGAGAAACATGAGAATAAAACCCAACTCCAAACAACAAAGCAACCACTAAACAGCCAGAGGTAGAAGAACCCCACAAAACAGAGCAAACCTCACTAGCAAAAAAACACAAGGCCCCCACCAACCGCCGCAGGAAATCAAGCAAAGCAACAGAAGGCCCCCACCGCCAAGAAGCACAAACACCCAACGAAATAATAGACCTAGATCTAGTGGAGAAACCAACACATTTTTAAAATTTAGCTCAATATTTTTCCCTTTATTCTTCTTATTTTTATTCCCTAACACACTAGAAAACCCAGATCTATCAATTTTTAACACATTCAATTCAAAATCCTCTTAAGACACATTAGAACAGCCCCTATTGAGATCACCAACACAACACTTATGACCCAATAAATCCTATATCCAATCAAAGTGATCAATAGGGTTAGCAGATTGCTCCAAATTAATACACGTAACATCAGGCATTAGAGAAACTTGTAAATCAATAATAGTGATGCTATTAGAAACATCCAGCCCATTAATAGGTAGATTAGAATTAGTCATAGGATTAGAAGTGAAAGCCACGATATTACCCACATCAACAAAACTATCAACCGGCTTACTAGCATCATTAGAAGAAGAGATTAAATGTTTACCAAAATTATCAAAAATAGGACCAGCTTTATCCAATTTGTTACTATCGCTTTCCAAACTTTTGAGAGAATTAATAATAGAGGGAGTAACCATATGAGAATCAACATTATTGTTAACACACACATCATCAGTTAAAGGTATAACATGTGAGGCCAATAATTCGTTATCGAAATGCACATTATCATGCACAACATTATGATCATTCAAAGGCATGTTATCAGAATCCCCAATAGTTATCGAAACCGATTTAGGAATAATAGATTTCCTCAGATGGGGATGTAAAATGAGACATTTTGATGCCACAAAGCCTTGCAATGAGAACAAAAGCTAGGAAAAGTTTCAAAAACCACCTTCTGAACATAACCGTAACTTTCTAGGCCAAGCAAAACCGATTTGGGTTACATTTTGGTAACGTCAATTTTGATAAGAATGCAAGCAACCGATGGTCGTGATCCCATATAGGTGGCATTATCTGTTTGAATCAGCCGACCAAACAAGGAACCAATATCATAAAGAATACGAGGGAAGAAGAAATGAGGACAACAATCCGGGAAGGAAATCCAAACATGAATGATTGAGGATTCCTCCGAAATATCCAAAAAAGGAGACCATTTGATTAACTTTATGAAACAATTGCTAACTTAATATGATCTGTATGCAAAAACCCTTCCATAATCAAGATCATTGGATAACTTAACAAGTACATGCCGTTGATCTAACAGGGTAATCGAAAAATCACTAGAAAGCTTCAAATTAAAGATTTTTTTTTAATTGAATCAAGCACAGGCCTCCTCAAGGTGAATTTTCCAACCAACGTAAATTCAAAAGGTTTCAAGATGCTGCACCTCTTCCTGCGAGATCCACAAAGCCTTCAAACCCTAGAGAGTAGTTATTTGAGATCCATAAAAGCAATCAAGGAATTAGAACAAAAAATAACATCTTTGAAAGATTTCGAAAGATTCCTATAATCGAGGTAACCAGGATCTGAGCGTTTAGAAACTGACGGCATCACCAAAAATAAAACAAAAAGGAAAAAGGAACAAGCAAAGAGGTAAGAAACTTCCCTCGGCACTAAATGCGTGAAGGAGAAGAAGCCAACCCCACACCAAGCGCCGGCTAGGGCAAAGCCCTAGTAGAACGAAAGAAAAGAGCAGAGAGAATATAGTTAGAGAAACCCTAGGATTTCTCCATCTTCCCTTAGAGAAAAGTCTTTGGATTCCCCTAATAATAGGATATTAGAGAATGGAAAGATGACACTCAATATTCTTAATGACACTCGATAAATCTTAAAAGGGCAAAAAAATAAGGTCGGGATCTAAAAACTATTGATTGCAATGAAACTTAATTTTTAATAATTTTTATGTGTGTTTAACTTATGTTAATTAATTGTTTCTTAAGCTTCATCACATTCTTCATAAAACAATGATGATTCTCTATTTTTCATTGAAAATTTTATCATCAACAGGCGAATCATTAAAGGTTCCCCCTATCATTTAGAGTTTTGCCAAAGAAGATAGAATTTTTAAAAAAGATTAATTCCAAAAATTTTCTCTAAAGCTCATAAAAACTTGGAAGTGGACCCTAAGATGGTGTGGGGGTTCTTTACTTGGAGTTCTTTACCCATGTTCTTTTCCTCAATGATGTGGGAGATTATTTACTCTTACCTGATTTTATTCATATGGCGGAGATGTAAATTATTGTTGATGAGGCTATCAATTCACATTGAAAGTAAATTTGAACAATCAATTAGTAGGAAAGAGAATGGGCAAAAGATAATGTCCAAAAATCTCAACTAGAAAGCACGAACATTATACAAACAATGTGAATAGTGTTGGTGTTGCATGCCAGAATATTCACAACGGTAGTGAGATGGTGAGTTTAATGATTGTGTTTTGTACAAAGATCCAACACACACACATACAAGAGAGAGGGATGCAATAATCATAAGAGACACCCAATTTTTTTTTGTGGAAAGACCTAAAACGAGAAAAAAAATCATGGGGCATTGCCCACTTGAAATGAACCCACTAGTTTTTGTTGTTGATTACAAATGATGCCCTTCATCGGGGAAAGGTGTTGGCTAAAAATAACAAATATACATCATATAGAGGACATCACATAGTTGGAGTTGGAAGAATTTAATGACATAGAGTTGTTCCAAAAAAATGTTAGCATGTTCATTTAGTCGATAGGACCATATTCGGGAAAAAGAGGTCTAAGGGATCATAGTTGACAAACAAATGTGGTCGAAAGGATCGTAATTAGGCGATGGAGCTCAGAAGGATCATAGTGGGGTGACGGTGGTTGTAGGGATCGTGGTCATGTGACTGAGGTCAAATGATCATAGTTGGTCGACTGAGGTAGGAAATATCGTATTTGGGCATTGGTGGTCGGAGATGTAATAACCTATATTTTGACCTAGTTGAATAAGATTTTTCAGGAGTCATTATAAGTCTAAATAACAATCCGTCTTCACCATAACATAGATATTGTACTGATTTAATCACACTAATTTTTCTATAATTTTTGGATATTGCTACATATCCTTATAAAATTTATACATGTAGGTACAAGTGGGGTTTGGAACCGTCAAGTGTCCGTTTTACAAACTGATTCACCAAAAATTTTTAAATGAAATGGGTTATTTTATAGATATTTTTCTATAATTTTTGAAGCATCAATATAATTTATATAAATTTTATATTAAAAAATTAATAAATTATATAATTAATTTATATTATATTATTAATTTATTTTAAATATCATATTCCATTAATGAATCCATAAAATCCTTTTTCATTTTCCATCATTCAGCTGAATAGAGAGAAGGTATGAGAATTTCAAGCAAAAAAAAAGAGAACACAAAAAAGAAAATCTTAGGGTTTGAAGGCTATAGAGTAATCTTTGTTAATTGACCCTGTTGAAAAATTTGTTTGTCTCATTATAAGAAACCATTTCTCTTATTTTTTTTTTTAAAGATTTTGTATATTTTGTATTATGCATTTTTATTTGGTCAAAACTTACAAAAATTCAGATATCTTAATTTTTAGCAAACTTTCACTACATAACTTTAAATATATGTACAAAAGCTTTAATTGTTTCGAGTATTTATTTAAGATTTTAAACCGGACAATTTAAAAAAAAATAATTACTATTAATTCATAAAATTTTTTTGGCATCTAAAAATAGTGTTTTAGTTCAATTAAATCTTTAGAATGTTATTATACCCAATCTCTAATAATTTTGTTAATTTTTAATAATATGAATTTCTACTCAGTAGAGTTTTCTATTGCGAACCGTTATGACATTTTGAAAATTTTTAAATTAAGTCTAATTATGATTTATTTACTACACTACATTAGAAATGAATGTGGGTATGTGATTGAGAAATAGCTGGTCGCTATTATTGTTAGAATACTGTGATATTAATATATATGAAGTTAAGTAAAAGCTGATTTTACTGACGTTGGCTAGAGATTGACTGACTTATAGGATGGTGGGTCGACGAGCTTACCTTTAAATATTATGGTTGGGTATTATCCTCTACCGATTCATGAGATACACGAATTAAAAGTTATAAGGAGCTAATACTGTGTCGACAAACAAAGAGAGGCCACTCTGTTTATTGATCCAATAATTACCAATAATTAACTTACTACTAGAACAACATCACTTAAACTAGGACTTCTTACTTCTTTAATATGATTTCTGGAATGCATGTTAGTTATTTATTATTACTATATGACCTTATAATTACTGTACATATTTACTATTAATGTACGAACTCACTGTTACTGTTACTACCACATATTTTACTAACGACACTATACTGGTACTAAGCATGTGACTTATTAAGCACACGATATAATGAGCATGTAATTAATATATTAATTTGATACTAATATAGAATAACTAGATAGTATGTATACATTAGTATAGGATTTTATTGCATTTATATGATTCTGACAGCCTTTACAGATGCTTTGGTTTTACCACTTTAAATTTCTTTATTGATTGAGAGTACCGATACGAAAACTACTTTATTGATTTGACACTCATACTGGTTTACTGGTTTCTTGACTATATTGCATCACTACCCTATAGTTTTACTATTTACAAATTCTAATGCTACTACATGTGAGCTTTACTATTTCTGCATAGATTTATGATCATATGACTGTTACTATTATGATTTGACTGCTGACATGTATATTACTCATTTGTCATACTTCGAGTTTAGTTGTAGGATTTTGTTACTTGCTAAGCTCTTAAGCTCATTTATATGTGGCACTATAGGAAAACAGCTGATTTTTGGTGGAAGTAAATCCGTCATAAATTCTGATAGAAAATTTTCGGTGGATCTCCGATGGATTTTTTGACTAGATTTCCGACAGAATTTCCACCGGATTTTCGACAGAAATTAAAAATTAAGCTATATTTTAATAACTTATTATTAAATTAAATAGTTAAATTAAATATTTTTATATTTAAAAAAATAACTTATAATTTAATAACTTAAGTTATAATAAATTACATTATATTATATTATTTTTATAACTTATTGTCAAATTAAATTAACCAATTTGATAATTCATTATTAAATTAAATTAATTATTTTTATCTTCAAAAAATATTTTTACTTTTAAAATAATAATTACTTTTAATATTTATAAGTTATAATTTAAATAAAAAAATGTAACAACCTTAGCAGCTTTGCCTTAATGGGCAGATGGTAGGGGGCTTGCATGCGTGGCGGGCGGGGTTTGAACCCCGCGGTAGGCAATGAGCTGGGGCTTGCGGGCGAGCTTGCGTACGGGATGCTTGGCTATGGATTGCGGATAGACTGGGGTTTTGCCCAATTGGCTTGGGCGGGCCGATCAGGTTAGCTTGCAGGCAGGTTGAGGGTAGGGTGCGCGGGCTGGCTAGGGGCAGCGGGCTGGCTGTCTATGGCGGGTCGGTCGGGGGTTGACTTGCTTGGGACAGATTTTTATTTTTATTTTCCTGAGCAAAAATAATCTGCCAGAAATATTTTTCCAGTTTCTAGCGGATTGTTCGCCAGAAATCCATCGAAAATATTTCCGGTTGATTATTTTATGCTAGAAGAACTTTTCTGATGCGTGTTTTACCGGCGGAAAGTTTTTTGCCAGAAATCCGTCTGAAATGTTTCTTTTTGATGGATTTTGGCCATTTTTCGGCGGAAATGACCGCCGGAAAATGTTGTTTTTCCTGTAGTGTGGTTAAATGATTTGAAATCAGGGCAAAGGCGTAGGAGTATGGGATTGACCAGGATTCTTCAAGTTCAAGTTTTTATTATTTTAGCTATTTTTTTGTACTCGGGACATAGTAGTTATAATATGATTATATAGTTGCTGAGTATACACATATTTTTTTCTAAATAAATAAAGATGTATATATTCATATTTTGATCGATAATTTTATTTCTGCTAGTATTTTTATTAATAAAACAAATTCTGTAGCTCTGGTTATTATATATTAAAAGATAAAAGAAATTTGTTTTCAAATTAGATACTAGGGCATCACATGAGAGAACATAGTTGGCGAACGACAGTAGTCGGAGGGACCATAGTTGGTAGGCGATGGAAGTCAGAAGGACCGTAGTTTGGCGATGGTGGTCTGAGGGATCGTAGTCGATGGACGACTGTATTGGAATGATCGTAGTTAGGCGATGGTGGTTAGAGGGATTTTAGTCTATAAGTGATAGAGGTCGGAGGAAGATCTGGTGGCGGCTGCCAGACGGAGGTCATACGGCGATGGTTAGGCAGCGGTACATCAATGGTGGAAGGGTGGTGATGGTTTACCGACGCTGGTGCTGGGGTGGAGCTTCAGGATTCTTCATGCTTTAGAGCTCTCTTGAGTCTGTAACTTAGGGTTTAAGACTTCAAAGGTCCCCATTATGCAGGAATAAGAGGTTTATTTATAGATTTTGAGAGTTGCAAGGTGCGTAAATTTTGAGATTATGAACAATTTTGGAGTGCTCCATTGGACGACCCATACTGATGCCCTTGATCATGAGGCATTCGTTCATTACTTAAGTGAATTAATAATGTCAAAATTAAGCAAATTTTTGCTTTTTAGATTTGTCTCTAGTCTACCACTATGAATGTTCTAACACACAAAAAAGTTTGTAGGTTATTTGTTGATTATTTTTAGTTTTTTTTTGCTAAGAAAGCACTTATAAGAAAGGAGAAATATATATATATATATATATATATATATATATATATATATATATATATATATATATATATATATATATATTCAAATTAAAATTCTTTTAATTCATCAGTGTGTTATTATAATATGGAATTAAATTAAAAGTTGTTCTCTTAGTTGAGTCAAGTCATTGCTTAAGAAAGCACTTATAAGAAAGGAGAAATATATATATTTTTATTTCTAATGAAATTTCTTTTAATTCATCGAGTGTGTGGTTAGAATATGGAAATTAAATTAAAAGTTGTTGTTTTAGTTGAGTCAAGTCATTGCTTAAGGTTCTACAAGTCTTCATTGATCTGGAATTTTCGGTTTAGTGAGAATGACATATGCGACTTTAAATCCTTCCTACATGGTCAATGATATATCCAACTTAAATATTTTTTTCTTAGATTCTTTATTATTTATTTATTATTATTGTGGTTGAATGTGAACCTATAATTAACTTGTGATGCAGACATATCGTCTATAACTATTCTTCTGCACTTGAAAGGGCCCTTTTTGAAACATGCACGAGTAGTATATAATTGCAGCAAATGATCGAATGGTTTGCTCGAACAACAACCATAGGCATAATAAGGCTTTCAGAGCATATTTCTTCATCATTTTGTTGTTTCTTTTGATGCCATATTTTATGGGTTGTAGAGCTATAGTTCATGAAGTAATCCCCCAAATCTCAAAAGGTCAGTGAATTATTGTTATTTTTTCTTCTATCTTCTTCTTCTTTTGCTTGTACATGCAGGTTTAAATCATAGTCAATAAATTCATATGACTATTGCAGCAGGTTTTCTTTCAAAATTCACACAAAGAAGAAAATTGCGTGGACAGGAATTTTATCCTCCGTATTATGTATTATTACCCTCCTACTTACGGTTATTACACATGCACACCTGATTATACTGAAAAATGCTTTTTATGTGCCACCATATGTGCCATGTTATTGTTATAAATAGCTATAATTCCAAGCTTTTTAATCATTAAATGGAACTTGAAATTCTGAACGGCTTTTGTTACAAATAAAATATTGCTATGAATGAAAGCTAATCATTTTATATTTCTGATGTGATGAAATTCTTAATCATATATTGTGGTGGCAAAACTTATCCTTTTATAAGCATTAACATGATCAAATCAATCTGATCATTTTAAACGGAGCTCAACTTATTTATTGAGTACACTAATTCACTTGTTGTCCTCTGTATGAGCATGAGATCTAATAATTTACTAAGCTTCTAAAAAAATATATGAAGAATTATAATTCATAAAAAAAAAATTGAAGATATGAACAAAACTACGACTTTTTCTAGCTAAGCAAAATCGGGTTACGGGTCGGGTTTGGGTCAAACCCGGAATGACCCTCGTTCAAACGGGTCGACCCTAACCCGACCCGGGTCGGTAAACGGGTTGGAAATTCGAACCAGGACCCGACCCGGTGGGTTTCCGGGTTGACCCGACCCGACACAGGAAGCCGGGCGCGCGCGGGTGCGCAGGCGGGCGGGCTGGGTGGGTTGGCGCGGGCGCGCTGGGTGCGCGCGGGCGGGCTCGCGAACGGGCGCGTGGGTGCGCTGGCGGGCGCGTTCGGGTGCGCGGACGGGCGCGCGAGCTGGTGCGCGGACGGATGCGCGGACGGGCGCGCGGGTCGGTAAACGGGTTGGAAATCCGAACCCGACCCGACGGGTTGCCGGGTTGACCCGACCCGACGGGTTGCCGGGTTGACCCGACCCGACACAAGAAGCCGGGCGCGCGCGGGTGCGCAGGCGGGCGCGCTGGGTGGGCGCGCTGGGTGCGCGCGGGCGGGCTCGCGAACGGGTACGCTGGCGGGCGCGTTCGGGTGCGCGGACGGGCGCGCAGATGGGCGCGCGGGTGCGCGGCGGGCGCGCGAGCTGGTGCGCGGACGCGCACGGGCAGCTGGGCAGGCGCAGGCGGCACGCAGGCAGCAACGCGGGCAGCTTAGGCGAGCGCGCGCGGGCGGCTGGGCAGGCGGAAGTAGCCTCGGCGGGCGCGCGGGCAGCTTCGGCGGGCGCGCTAGCAGGTCGCGGGCAGCTGGGCAGGCGATCGGGCAGCCGGGCAGGGTCGCGGGCAGCCGTGGCAGGGCGGGCAGGCTTCACGGTCAGGCGTTTAAACAGGTTTTCGGGTTGACCCGGCAACCCGTCGGGTCAACCCGAACCCGACCCGTTTTTCAAACGGGTCGAATTCCTGAACCCGAACCCGAACCCGACCCGTTTAGGACTCGGGTCGGGTTCGAGTCGGGTTTTCCGGGTCGGATTCGAGTCGGGTTTTCGTGTCGTGTCAAATATTGACACCCCTGCAAAATCATAATTACATACTATAAAGATGAAGCAAGATTTCTTCGCGAAGAAGATGAGTAACTCCACTTATAAATAGACAAAAGTCTTTTTTTCTTACTTGATTAACTCCTATATTTTCTCTTCCTATGTCTCGCATCTTTTAGTTATTTCTTCTTGAGGATTTCTGTATAAGAGAAGATTAATATAGTTTTTATAGCGAGAGGTTCACCTCCTAACATTAATGATCAGTCCTTATTGAAGACTTCTAATGCTATTATAGTAAGCTTTTATAGTTGCCTCTATTTATGATTTTATGACAACCATCATTTAGAGTTTTATGATAACATCAAATTTTAATTTTATGTGAGCAACAATCTTGAAAAATAAAAACCTAGACTTATTCATGACAATTAATGAAAATTTCACTCCATACATATCATTCAAAAGATTTAGTTGGAAAATATTAAATTTTAAAAGGTAATTAGCATAATCATAAAACCTTTTACACCCGAAAATTGCACCGGAATATAATATATATACTGGCGAATAAGCCGGTGGGATATGCGCCGGCAACGTAACAACGGAAAGTACGTTAAAATTCCATTTTAAATTTACAGGCGCATATTCTGCCGGTTAGTCCGCTTCTTTTTAAAAAATATATTTGTGAAAATATTCTGATATCCTAACTCAACTTTTATGGGAATAGACTTATTATGAGACAAATAATTTTGTTATGGTGTAAAATATATGTCAAATATTGGTTCGTAAATCCCTCATGCTTTAGCCCCGCTTCGCTAAGATTCTCTCCCGGTGGCCCGTCTGCAGGTCGTACGCTCTGGCCGCCTTGTCTGCAGAGCGTACGCTCATTTCCTTCATTCTAAAGGGCATTTTCATCATGGAGCTCCGTTAGGGTTTCTTTTGCTCCTCCTTCCTGTGGCTCGGGCTACATCTATAGGGAAGTTTTCTTCTTCCCCCTTCCTTTTTTGATTTCATCAGGTGGTTTCCTTTCTGGCATGGTTGTTAATCGATTGAAAGACCCCAATTTTTTAGCTTCGGTTTCTCGTTCTTTCAAAGAGGCTTTGTTTTGGGCTCTCTTCTTCTTCCCAGTTCCCTGATCTTAAAATAACTTCTCACCATGGTATGCCTTTCCTTTGGATTTCGAAAGATGAAATTTGTGCTCTTGCTGCCCCTTTCGAGTTTGCATTGGTTGGAAAGTTCCCTGGTCGGCAGTCTTCACTCGATTTTATCCGTAATTTCTTTTTAACCTCAAACTTTTAGGGGATTTCTCTATCACTTTGCTTAACCTAAAGTATGTATTGATTAAGTTTGTTAATGATTTGGATTATTGTAGAGCTTTCTCTCCCAGTCCTATTTTATGAGCCACTTTTTCATGAAAGTTTTCAATTGGACTCCTCTTTCTGATATTGAGGTAGAATCCAATATCATCTAGATTTGGATTTCATTTTCTAATCTAAGGCCTCACCTCTTCTCCCCCCATATCGTTCATGGCCTTGGTTCCATATTTGGTCGGCCACTTAAAATTGATAATGCCACTTCATGCGGGTCTAGGCCCTCGGTTGCTCATGTTTTTGTTGAGCTTGATGTTACCAAACATTACCTCGATAGGGTCTGCGTTGGTCCAGAAAATTTTGGCTACATTCAGTTAGTTGTGTTGGAGGATTTACCGACATATTGTTCTCATTGCAAATCGCTTGGCCATTCGATCGTGGTGTGTCAGATTTTACACCCTCAACTTGATAAATTGCATGTTAACATCCCAATTTCTATTAATGCGGTTGTGATAGTTTCTCATGAGGGGCTTAGAAATGTTGGTTTAACTTTACAAAGAAATGGGGTGAATGTGGAAAGTGGGCCTTTGAGTTCTTCAGTAGTTCCTGTTTGTGAGTTGGGGCATTCAGACGTGCCTTCAGATTCAGCCATCCCTATGGCTCCGTCTTACCTTTTGGTGGTTTTAATTCCAAGGCAAATATTTGCATTAATGTTAACTTGCATTATATGGATGTTCTTGATTCTATGTGTAACAATTCTCTTAGTCCTTGTGTGTCCCCTTTAACCCAAGAGGTTAGTGTGGGCATTAATAATGAGGTTGCGAATGATTTGGCTTTGATTCCGTCTTGTGATCAACAATTTGTTGATTTCCCTATTTTTGGTGAGAAGGCTTCTTTGGAAAATGCTTTTTGTCAGTGAACTTAGATGATGGTGGTTCTCCTTTGTCATAAATGGCCTTGTTGCTTAGCTAATATTGCCATTGAGAATGATAATGTGGCCCTTATCGATTTGCATATCCCTCTTATTTCTAATGATGTCTTGAATGTAGGGGTGTCAATATTTGACATGACTCGAAAACCCGACACGAACCCGACCCAAAAATTATGGGTTAGGATCAACCCGGACACGATACGGGTCAGGTTCGGGTTCAACAAATCGACCCGTTTCAAAAATTGGGTCAGGTTCGGGTTGACCTAGAAACCCAAAATTGACTCGTTTTGACCCGAAAACTCATTTTTTACCCGTAAACCCGAGATTGACAAATTTTTTACCCAAAAATCGAAGATTGATGCTTTTTTGACCCAAAAACCAGCAATTTTTTGTCTACCCCGGGTCATCCTAGTCGTGTCGGGTTGACCCAGACCTGAAGTGGGTTGGGTTCGGGTCAAAACAACTAACCCTTGCAAAAATAGGTCAGGTTCAGGTTAACCTGAATAGTGCCGGGTCAGTTCCGGGTTCGACCCGAAGCAACCCGTGAGTCGAAATTGACACCCCTACTTGAATGCTCGTCTGGCTTTAAGTTCAAAAGTTTCTTATTTTTTTCAATCTAAGTGGCTGGAGGATTTGTTCCTCCTTGGATGGTCGGGTTAAATGAGATGAAATGTCTAAGTCTAGAGAGGATTTTCAAGTTTTGTTTGGTTTAAATGTGGCTCGTATAGAGGATGAAGCCCTTTCCATTGGGTTTACAAAACATTGTAGGCGGAAAAATAAAAAGAAATCTAAAAAGAAGTAGGCCCTTTCCATTTTGGCGCTGTTTGGCACTTTGTGTTGCGAGTTTTTATGCCACCAATGGATGGTCTTTGTCTAGCAACTGGGTGGCGCTGCTAAGTCCGACAGGCTTCATGACCTTCTTAATTCTATTTTAGACTTATTGCTTATTCAGGTTACCTTATAATATGTCGTTTTTCCTTCATTGGTCTTTTTTGGGCTTTTTTCTGTATTTTTCTTTTCTGTTAATGGAATGAATGTTATTTAAAAAAAATGTTGTAAAATATATGTTAAAGTTTATCATAAATAAAGCTTTATTCCTAAATGTTTGTTTTTTGTTGTAGATATTACAAATTATATATATATATATATAGAAAAATATATTTTTCCTCAAAAATTTCTCAATTTTTTTATTAGAGCGATTGTGTAAGAGATCTAGAATTTTTATTAATACAATTTACAAATCAAAGAAAACGAAAATGGCAGTTGGGAACATTCAAGTTGCTTGAATTGAATCATCATTAAGAAAAAAAAAATTTCATTTTCAGCCTACTATAAATAGCAATTATAAGAAGTTTTGAAAGTATTTTTTTGCGTCATCATTACCTTAAAAAATCATCTTTTCTATAAATTCATCTTTGCTATATATAATTAGCAATTGTAAGAAGCTATTTAGGAAGTTTTTTTATAATTCCGTTTCAATTTTGCTGTGAATAGCAATTGAATCATCATCACCTCAAAAATTCATCTTTGCTATAAATAGCAATTGTCATTCTGGTCTCCACTAAAATTTCTCCTCCATCAGTTGGTATATTTTAAAGGAAGGGGCATAATAAATGATGAGTATCCCTTGTTTGAGATTAAACAATTTCATACGGAGTTATTATTCCCCCTATTCAATGTCTTCGACCTAGTCCGATCTTCCTCTTGACCTACTGATAAGCATTAGAAATAAGCTACACAATGTTGATTTCTTCTCTTTTCGCTTAGTTTGCTCCGAATGGCATTCTGCCTCACCTATCCCTAATCCTTGCCAACCATACATTGCAAGCTTCGACAATAAAAGCAATATCACCTTCTTTACCTCGTGCCTCTATAATGGTACTCCTCGTGAGCATTTCATCTCCTTGCCATTTTCTTTATCCTCTACTTTATTTGACATTCACTATTCAAACGGGTGGTTTGTCTTTATAAGCTACGATAATTACACTCCTTATCTTTTTGATGTCGTATCAAACCGTAAATTCACATTCCCCCCTCTAAAACAAATAATACTCCGTTATTATAAAAAGATAAAACCAACTGTTCACATATGCCTTCAGAAGATAGTTGTCTCTTCGAGCTTTGATGCAGGTATTGCAGTAGCCGGTATTGTTGAAATAAGAGATCAAAGAAATCCGACAACTCCAAATCACATATTTATATTCTGCAGACATGCATATGGTGATTGTCAAAGGTGGAGCCTTTTAACGAAAGGAAGCAAAGGCATAAGATATATTGCTCTCGCTGGTGATAATCGATTTTATGCTCATGGCAATGATTGCGAGTTATATATGCTCGATGAAAGGCCTCCATTGATTAGATTAAGGAAAATCAAATTATGGTTGCCAAAGCACTTTTTGGGTGCAATTCTGATAATAGTCCACCTTTTAAACGTCTACATATCAGAAGTTATGGCATGAAAAAAAGTGGAGAAACGGATCTAAAGGATTATGCGTATTGTAGGATATCATATTATTATATACGTTTTGAAATGAGATATATATCTTTTTTTTTAATATAAATTTTTTTGTAATATTTATCTTCAACTTTTTGAATATCAAAATAAAATAACGGTGTTGCGTATATTTTAAAATTTTGGAGCAATTAAATATGTGCCATAAATTATGATAAGAGCATGTATTCTGACGCACCATTGCACGTCTTTATTGACAATAAATACTAGAAATTTATATCTTATATGAATTTAGGGTATCCCAAACTATATCTGTACTATTCTTTTAAAATGTTATGTAATTCAACACATTTATTACTCTAATATTTCAATTAAAAAAATAATCACTATCATTTATATTTTAAATATAAATAAATCTAATGACTTCTTAACATGAAGAGGTAAAATGTACAAAGTGACATAAAAATATCAATAGTTAATCTCAATTTTGAGAAATTTTTTCATAATTTGCTATTTCGAGGTGTTCCGTCTCTAAAAATTTAACTTTATCGGCATCAACCTCGATGCATTAGAAGCTCTTATATCGAGATTGATGCCGATGAAATTAAGTTTATTTGTATGCCCATATGGGATCGATATTCGTATAATATTATGATTATAAACCTGCTTTACTACTAAAAACATTTCTAATATATTATAAAAAATTAATTTGATCATGCACAAATCTCAAGGCATTCATTTTACTTTAAATCAAATAAGTAATAAAAAATAATAACCTATATTTATTTTATACTCATTTAAATAACTTTAAACATTTTAAATATATCTCATTTTGTTTGCATTTGCTCTATATTTATTTTTTAAGCAAAATACCCCCAAGCCTCCGTACTCTTGTATATGACTAGAATAATTTGGAAAATTAGTATGATATCATAACTCAATTTTATAGGAAATTAAAAACTTCTTACGTGACAAATAATTTTATTATGGTGTGAAAATATATGATAAAATACGTCATGAATAAAAAATATTTCTTATTTTTTTTTTATTTTTTTTAAGGATATTACATATGATATATATCTTTATTTTCAAATAGAAAAAAAATATTTTCTCAAAAATTTCTCAATATTTACTGGTCTATAATTTTTATTAATATATTACAAAATATAAATGAAATCAAAAAGAAAATATGCACTCCAAATCTTTTTTGCTTATGCTGCTGATAGGTTGGACCTCATCGCGAACATTTTCAATATTTTATTATTTATTTATTATTATTAATTTTTTTATTTTTTTTGGAAACACACAGAGGGGCCTACGCATTAATATAAAAAAAAATTACAAGGTCCAAAAGGGGACCTTCAGCTCACTAATGCTCCTAGGAACTATAAAAATCAAATAAAAGAAAGCCTATGAGCCGAAAGTCCCATACTACTCTGAAATACAAAATTGCCTAGATAAAATCTAGCCCGGCAAGGAGTCAACGCCCAAAAAGGAAAGATCCAAAAGTAATCAATCAGCGTAATTTTTCTGCAAAGATCAATCACACAACCATAATCCTCAAACCTCCAAACCTGCACAAGGAAAAAACTCAAACAAAAGAAGGTGATGCAGCATAGATGATAGAAGTAAAATAGTAAATTGAATAAACATAAACTATTATGATTGACATAGCTAAATAAACTAGCAAACCACAGTCAGAATACTCTCACTATTAAAGTAGAAGAACACGCCATCCCTCTGATTGACTAATTTGGTCAAAAAGCAATACCTAATCCAACTGATAAGGAAAGAAGCTGATAGGTAATCAGGGAAAAACCAAGCACTACCAACCCAAATCCACTCCACAGAATCAATATTGCCGGCAAAATGATCCTTCTTATTACATTCTAGGGGAGAAGGGCTACCCAGAAACCAAGGGCCACAAAACCGAATAGAAACACTATCAAAAGAAGAAATACAACAACTCTAGAGCAAACCAACCACCCAACACCCAGGTGATGACACCACCCAGCAAAAGATCTGAATAATCAACAAAACAGCTCAATAAGACCCACAAACAGAGAACCCCAATCAAGAGATCCCCCAGCAACACCAAATAATTCATTATCCAAAAATAAACCAGCAACATAAATAACCCTAACCAACACCCATAACCACAACAGAGTGAAATCGAGCCAGCAAACAGCACTAACCGACACCCCACAAAACAACTAAGAGTCGGCCTGAATCAACAAAACATAGATCCAAGGGACCAGGTGAGCACAGGAGCAGCTCCCAGAACACAAAAAAGGAGCCCGAAACAGAGAAATAGAGATCCAGAGACCCACCAAACCACAAAGACCACAACAAACACAAAAAAGCAGAAGCCATCAAACATTACAGATATAAGGCAACCCAAATTTATCCAAATTAATCAAGCATCTCACCAAAGGAGGTAAATTCATAGCATTAAACTCCAGAAAAATATCAAGATGACACCCAAATTTAGTCAACCAATCAGCACAAGAATTATCTTCAAGATAAATATGAGAAATAGAACAATTAAGGGTAGAGAGGGATTGTTTAATTCCTCTAATAATATAGAAAATTTGAGGATTATCAGGCACCTCTTTTTGAATGATCTGAATTAAAAGCATAGCATCCAACCGAACATTTTCATTTATTTAATGTAAAAATATTTATGATCAATAATGTTCATGGGTTGTCTGAGTAAGGCCATTTGAACAAATTGGGGGAGGCTATGATTTTCTGCAAAAAATAATGATCTGCAGGCCTCCTTCAAGTAAATATCTCTAGCAAAAGTATTCCGAAATTAGAAATATTTTTGGATGATTTAAACAAGAAAAAAAATTAAAATTTATTGAGTAACTCTGGGAAAAAAACTTAAATATCAAACTAAGAGGCATGCTTGTTTAAAACTCTAAATATTACATTTTAATCTATTTTTATGTATAGAAGCCATTATCATGTTGCTTTGAGAACTAAAAAATTTTTGTCTTTCTATTTATATTATTTGTGAATAAGAACAAAATATAGTTGAATTAAATATTTATATTTAATTTTTGCTTAAATTTTAAATTCGTAGGATTAGAGCTATGATCTTAAGTTAATGATCTATGTGTTTTATGCCTGTCCTACCAAGCCATTGATAGAAATGAAGAGTGATTTTCCCAGAAAGCTAAACATGTAAGAGATCATAAGTACTCGAAGGATTTGAGCTGCCATTCTTTCTTCTAGGAAGTATTGAAATAGAACTACTTGTGGAGAAGGAGAGATGACATAGAAGGAGGAAGTGGAGGAACACACACACTTTTTTATGACAAAATGGCCCAATGGCAAAGCCATCTCTAGCCTAGAGATTGCAAGGAAATGAATTGTTGATTTTGATTTGGAAGTCAATGTTGCTTTTTCATGCTAGAATAATCAAGTGCTCATGCTTGTTAGGTGTTACAACTCTATAATTTTACTTGATCTTCATGAATCTTGAGGCAATACAAGAATAAAAGTTTTTAAAATTAAATTAGGATCATCCTAGCTCTAATTTTAATAAATTTATAGTTGAATTGAAAATCTTGATAAGATAATGTATTGACACCACAAGTGATCCGACCCGAGTCAGAATAAGCTCAAATCAAGCACTTAATACATAATTAAAATATTAAAAAATCATAAAATTTTGTATACTTATAGTCAAATTAAGATGCTTGACAAGATAAATCAAATGAGCTCAAAATCATTTAATTCTACCATCATTAGGCCTCAAATGTTGGATGTATAATTTATAATCCAGGGTAATAATATGGACTGTTCAATGAAATATATTGGATTCTATGCTAATTTATCATAATGTCCCTCTAAAACAATTAGAAATATGACATCATTTTCGACATTAGGGAGGCTCAAAAGTTGCGAGAGCTAAATAATTATTACATTTTCTTTTGGTGATATCATCGACGACCTTCATCAACAATCATAGCTATCATTACCAGACTTTCATTATTGAGAGAGAGAGAGAGAGAGAGAGAGAGAGAGAGTACTTCTATCATTTGATATGCATATGAACTTCACATCTTTTTCAACAATATATTTATTTATTTATGGGAATAGATTTAAAAACTTATTGTGTGACAAATAATTTTATTATATATGGTGTAAAATATATGTTAAAATGTATCAAAAATAAAGTTTTATTCCTAAATGTTTTGTTTTTTGTTGTAGATATTACATATTATATAGAAATTTATATCCTTATTTTTAAATAGAAAAAAATTTCTCAAATTTTTTATTAGAGTGATAGTCTAAGAGATCTAGAATTTTTATTAATACAATTTAAAAATTATAGAAAAAAGAAAATGGCATTAAAATTCGCATGATAGGTTCGGAACATTCAAGTCCCTTGAATTGAATCATCATTAGGAAAAAAAGACTCAATTTAACCTGTTATATATAAATAGCAATTATACGAAGTTTTGAAAGTATTTTTCTTGCGTCATCATTACCTTACAAATTCATCTTCGCTATATATAATTAGCAATTGTAAGAAGCTATTTAGGAAGTTTTTTTTATATTTCCCTTACAATTTTGCTGTAAGTAGCAATTGAATCATCATCACCTCAAAAATTCATCTTTGCTATAAATAGCAATTGCCATTCTGGTCTCCACTAAAATTTCTCCTCCATCCGTTGGTATATTTTAAAGAATGGGGCATAATAAATGATGAGTATTCTTTGTTCGAGATTAAACAATTTCACACGGAGTTACTATTCCCCTTATTCAATGTCTTCTTCATGGTCCGATCTTCCTCTTGACCTATTGATAAGCATTAGAAATACGCTAAACAGTGCTGATCTCGTCTCTTTTCGCTCAGTTTGTTCCCAATGGCATTCTGCCTCACCTATCCCTAATCCTTGCCCACGTTACAACGCTGTAAGCTTTGACGATAAAAAGAATATCATCCACTTGGCCAGGTACCTCAAAAGCGGTATTACTCGTGAACATTTCATCTCCTTGCCATTTTCTTTATCTTCTCCTTTATGTTACTTTGGTTCTTCAAACGGGTGGCTTGTCTTCAGAAGCTACAATAATATCACTCTTTATTTTTTTGATCCCTTATCTAACCGCAAATTCATATTCCCCCCTCTAAAGCCAATGCTACTCCGTTATTATATAAAGGTAAAACCAATTGTTTACATTAGATATTACGCATACCTCAGCCAGGTAGTTGTCTATTCGAGCATTGACACGGGCATTGCGGTGGTCGGCATTGTTGGAGTAGGAAATCGAAGAAATCCGACAAGTCCACACAGAAGATTTATATTCCGCAGGCATGCATATGGTGATTGCCAAAGGTTGAGCCTTTTGATGGAAGTTAGCAAAGGCATAATAGATATTGCACTCGCTGGTGATAATCGATTTTATGCTCTTGGCAATAATTGTGAGTTGTATATGCTCGATGAAAGGCCTCCATTGGTCAAATTAAAGAAAATCAAATTATGGTTGCCAAAACACATTTTAGAGCCCAGTTCTGAGAATATACGTCGACCTATCATAAGTTATGGCTTGAAAACAATTGGAGAAACGGATTTAAAGGTCTATGGGTATTGGAGGAGATCAGATACTTTTGAAAGGAGATATATATCTTTGAAAATAAATGTGGCACATCTGCACGGTTACAGCAATAACATTGAGGTTGCATGCGATGCTAAGTGGAGCTATGGCCCTAAATTTTTACCTTCTTCTGGATTTTATTTTACTCCATTGCTAAAGGGGCATCATTCAAAGTTCAGTGTCAAAATTTGATTAATTAATCATCTTTTGTATTGATCTCAAAATAAATTTAATCCAATATTTTGATTCAGTTTTATTTATCATTTTTAATATATATATATATATATATATATATATATATATTGGTTTAATATGTTGTGTTTTTCTTAATTGTTTTTACATATAATTTTTTGTAATACTTATCTTCAAATTTTGAATATCAAAATCTATACAATTTTGTTTTGGTAGAAAATGCTGCAGGTTCAAACGATCAGAGCTATCTTTGAATTTATGTTTATATTTTTTTAAATTGTTGGGAGTAATTATGGCTTCATTTGGGACGATTTTTTTATTGCTTGTTAATTTTTGCACTAGAAATCTGCTTTAAGAAGCAGTAAGAAGCCGTCCCCAATGAAGCCTAAATATGTGCCATCAATTATGATAAGAGCTTGTATTATAATCTACCATTGTCTTCATTGATAATAAATACTAGTAATGTATATCTTATATGAATTTAGGGTATCCCAAACCATATCTATACTATTATTTTAAAATGTTTTGTAATTCTACTCATTTATTACCCTAATATTTCAATTTTAAGAAATAATCTCAATCCATCTATATTTTTAACATAAATTAATCTAACGACTTCTTAAAATTATAAAATTAAAAATTTAAAGTTACTTTATTAATTGATTGATCATGAAAAGGTAAAGTGTACAAAGTGACATACAAATATCAATAGTTAATCTCATTTTTGAGACATTTTTTCATAATTTGCCATTTAGAGCTGTTCCTTCTCTAAAAACTTAACTTCATCAACATCCTCGATGCATTAGAAGCTCTTATATCGAGATTGATGCTGATGAAGTTAAGTTGTCGCTCTTGCCAAATAGATCTCGTATCTTGGGAAAGGGTTAGAAGCAAATATGATAGGATGCCACTGGGAGCAGATGGAGCAGATAGAGTAGAAGGAGAGGAGAGTTGATAAAACTCTTTTTTAATTTATTTTATTTTTAACTCTTTAACTTCTTTCTTGTGCTCACCAATAAGTTGAGATGGGGCTTGGATCATGATGAAGATATTGCATAAGTAAAATTAATAATAATAATAATAATAATAATAATAAGTGATCTATAAGTATCATTATTTTAGTCATTTGTTAGAGTGTTTGGTGAATTAAGACTAAGTAATCAAAATCTTCCTTAAAAAAAATAATAATAAATAGACCTTTATAAGGGCGATATAAAATTGGAGAGGGCTTACATAGTTGAAGAATTATAGAGCTTGTTCATACAATCACTTTCAACAATTTTCATCCAGCGAAAATTGTCTCCTGACTTTAATGTATACCATTTCTCATTGCACTTCCTCGATGTTGATATATGATATTACTCTACATTCATCTTCTGATCACCATTAATTTCTACCAACATTGACGCCTGCCAACACCTATGATGCTAAAAACATTATTATCCCACAATTGTTAATAGTATTGGCATCCTTTGATGCTAACAATATTGTCGGTCATCATCAAAATCAATGTCAACTTCAATTGTCACTACCAACATCAATATCTTCTATCAGGGCCACTGCCAACATCCACTAGCAACACTTCCAATAACAATAATGAGGACATCACTTGTCATCTCCTATGATGCTGCTACACTACAACACCATTAAGGTCAAACCACATTTTAAAGACCAATGTTACACCTATCGTCTAAACCAACATTTATGTCCAACAATTTCACTATAAATTATTCTATTTATATATATGACGAACATGTAAAGAATATACTTAAAGTGATTTTTTTTTATTAGTTGAAGCATTGCTCTTAATTTTATGAGAATATATATCATGTTGAAATTATTAGTTGAAGCATTGCTCTTAATTTTATGAGAATATATATCATACAAACCTGGTACATCTTAAATCAAACATAACAGACCTAATTGAAAACGATATTGGTTAGTTTAGTACTATAAAATAGCTACATTAAATTTTTTTAATGAGATTTAGTCTAAAATTAATGACTTGCGAATACAGAAAATGAAATCACAGACTAATAAGATTTTGAGGATAGCCTAACTTCATTAAGGGGCTTTTTAATTTTATGAAACGGAGTGTAAAATATTTTAAATGTAAAGATTTTAAGAATTTTGATATTTGATGAAAAAGAATATAAAATAAAATTTTGATGAATTGCAAATTTACTCCATAATTTATTTTTGCTGTATTCAAAATTAGTTAGTTGTTATTTGATTTTAAAATGCATCACAATTTGACTTCATTCTTATCACTCATCACCACCCCCAATATTATCGTTAGGCTTTGCAGTGCATTCATTTTGTTTCAAATCAAATAAGTAATATAAAAATAATCACCTATATTTATTTTACACTAATTTAAATAACTTTAAATATTTTAAATATAAATAATAAAAATGGAAAAATTTTCAAAACATGACATAAAAATATATCACATAAATATGATCATCAATAGAGTAAGAAGTTAAACATAAAAATTCAATTTTTAAATAAAATGAGCTATTTTATGGATATTTTTTTAAAATTTTTGAAGCCCTAAAAGAATTTATATAAATCTTATATTGAAAATTGAATAGATTATATAATTATAATTATATTATATTATTATTTTATTATAAATATCATATTCCATTAATGAATCCATTAAAGCCTTTTTCATTTTCCCTCATTCAAATGAAGAGAGAGCATGTAAGGGAATTAATTAGAGAGAGAGATAAAAGAGAAAAGAGAAAAGGAAATCTTTGGGATTGAAGGCCTTAGAGCAATTTTTGTCAGTCGACTCTTTTTTTTTTCTCGTTATAAGGAATCATTACCCTATTTTTATTTCAAATATTTTGTATATTTTGTATTTTATACATTTTCATTTGGTCAAAACTTACAAAAATTGAGATATCTTAATTTTTAGCAAAATTTCACTGCATAACTTTTGATATATTATCAGCATGACTGCTTTGGTCATTTTGAGTATTTATTTAAAATTTTTTATCAATCGATTTTGAAAAAATAATGGTTTTCATTAATTTAGAAATTTATTTTGACATCTAAAAATAGTATTTTAGTTCAATTAAAGCTTCAGAATATTGTTATTCATGATCTCTGGTAATTTGGTTAATTTAAGAAAATATATGAATTTATTATTAGTAGGATTTTCTGTTGCGAACCATTAGGGCATTTTAACATTTTTGGAATTAAGTCTAATAATGCTTTCTTTATTGCACTACATTAGAATGAATGTGGGTATGTTGTTGAGAAATATCTAGTCATTATTACTGTTATAATATTGTGATAATAATATATGTGAAGACAAGTAAAAGCTGATTTCACTGATATTAGTTGAAGACTGACTGACATGTACAGGATGGTGGGCCGACGAGCTTACCTTTAAATATATTTTTTATTTCTAATGAAATTTCTTTTAATTCATCAGTGTGTGATTAGAATATGGAAATTAAATTAGAAAAATTTGTTATTTTAGTTGAGCCAAGTCATTGCTTAAGAAAGCACTTAAAAGAAAGGATAATTTTTTTTTTATTTGTATTGAAATTTCTTTTAAATCATCAGTGTGTGGATAGAATATGAAAATTAAATGAAAAGTTGTTCTTTTAGTTGAGTCAAGCCATTGCTTAAAAACCACTTATAAGAAAAGGAGAAATATTTTTTTTATTTCTGATGAAATTTCTTTTAATTCATCATGTATGGTTAGAATATGGAAATTAAATTGAAAGTTGTTCTTTTAGTTTGAGTCAAGTCATTGCTTAAAAAAACACTTATAAGAAAGAAGATTTTTTTTTTTTAAATTTCTAATGAAATTTCCTTTAATTCATCAATGTTGGCTAGAATATGGAAATTAAATTAAAAGTTGTTTGCTTAAGAAAGCACTTATAAGAAAGGAGAAATATATATTTTTTATTTTTAATGAAATTTCTTTTAATTCATCAGTGTGATTAAAATATGGAAATTAAATTAAAATTTGTTCTTTTAGTTGAGTCAAGTCATTGCTTAAAAGGTTCTACAAGTCTTCATTGGTATAATTGTTCTACAAGCCCTTTTTGCAACACGCATGAGTGATATATAATTGCAGCAAATGATTGAATGGTTTGCTCGAACAACAACCAGAGGCATAATATGGCTTTCAGAGCATATTTCATCATCCTTCTGTTGTTTACTTTGGTTCCATGTTTTACACATTGTAGAGCCATAATTGGTGAAGAAATCCCCCAAATCTCAAAAGGTTAGTAATTATATGCAGAGCTTTTTTTCTTCTACTACTTCTTCTTCACCTACAAGGGAGGGATCTAAAAAAATATTAGCCAATAAATTTATATGACCATTAATTACAGTTGCAGGTGGTTTTCTTTCAAAATTTTACACGAACATGATGGATCTCACAAAAAAAAGAAAATTGTATAGTGATTCGAATCCAGGTCCATCTGCTAATAAACCTCTGACTGATCGTAATTTCACGAACCTACCACCTAGGTGTTTCATATGTAATAAAGAAAAGCTTCAAAATTTTCAGAGGAAAAGAATTTAGAGGTTGTTTGTATTATTCAGATATTTGTGTGTGTGATTAATGTCATTATTTATAATTGATACGTCATCAAAAAATTATCTTGATCGGGCACGAATCTCGAGGAAAAACTCAAGTTGGAAACTTCAAAAATTAATTCGGAGACTATTTAAACTCCGATTTCAGCAAGCTTATAGTCGAACTGAGCGTCTCAGAAATACGAATCCAACAACACCAAATTCGACTCAATCCGAGCCCAAACGAGCCCAAATCAAGTACCCGAAGTACTGTTGGAAGCATCAAATAGCAATTTGAGTTACCAAACGGTCTCCGATTTTGACGAGCTTATAGTCGAATCGAGCGTCTCGACGAAACGAATCCAGTGAGCCCAAGATCGTAGAATTCCGATATCATTAAGACCTTCAAATTCTTGATAAACGGTGCAAGATCAAGGGATTCAATATCGGCCGTTCATCCGGATCACTCCCTATTCGCCCCTGATCCCTCACATATTTACGGGCTATGCCACTCCAGAAAAACTATAAATAGCCCCTCATTTCTCTTAAGAGGGGACCCAAGCCAAGAAGAGAAGAAGAGAAGGAAGAGAAGAGAAGCCTAGGAGGGAATAACTCCTCCTCGACCACCACCGGAACACCGCCGGAACTCCGCCGGAACACCGCCGGAACACCACCGAAGCACCACCAGGCGCCCGAGGGACGCCGGAGCTCTGCCCGACACGGGAGCAACGTCAGAATTCTGCCCGACGCCGGAATTCTACCCGACGCCCGAGTGACGCCGGACTTCTTTCCAAGTGACGCTGGAATTCTGCCGGACACTCAAGTGACGTCGAAACTCTGCTTGTCCTGGTGACTGATTCTCATTGTAATCTGATCGTCCTGAATTTAAAGGACAAATCAGCCTCGTGTACTTCAAACAACACTAGTGGAACTCTTTCAACTGGGCGTGGCCCCGTGGTTTTTCCCTTTCCAGGGTTTTCCACGTAAAAATCTTGGTGTTACTATTTCGATTCTGTTTGTGTGCTGGATATACGTACAACGCTGAGACGGAAAATTAAAATCTATCGCCGCGTATATTTGAGTCCGCAACAGTTTGGCGCCGTCTGTGGGAAACAAATCCCACTATCCTAAGCACCACTTTGATGGCCAACAGGCGTAGCAATCGCATCTTGGGAGCCTCCCGCTCCAATTCACATCAATCTCGGGATCAGTCTATGAATCATAGACCCCAAGTATCCGCCTTCTTTCATGCTGATGGGCAAGACGCTATGGGAGAAGGAATTTCAGGACCGTCCATTGAAGACCGCATCAGGAAGATGGAGGAGTCTCAGAACGAGATCCTACAACTCCTGCGAGAGACTCGACAACCAGCACTAGCACCACAGGAACTAGCACCACAGGAGGAGGTTCTTCTCCCTCGAGATCCACCACGTGTTGAAGCTGTTCAAATCGAACATCTTCAAGCTGAGATTCCTCTTCCTCCACCCAGGAGGCATTCACAGTCACATCAAGATAACGAACTGGCTGATACAACAAGTTCTACCCATCCTCCGCACACAGGTCGGCAATCTCTCCTTCCTCAAGACCTCCCTGAGGAGCTAGCCCAACATCACATTGCTGAGCTCCCTCACAATACCCTACGCCATGAACTGCGACGATTGGTTCGAGAGGAGCTCCCTACAGGAGGCATAAGGCAACCTCTTCATCAGTGGGACTTCCAGGAGTCGTCACCCCTGACGGAAGCCATTCTTCAACACCCTATTCCGGCTGGCTTTAAGCTACCGAGCATCGAATCCTACGATGGGACATCCGACCCATATGAGCATATCGTTCATTATCGAACAATTATGCATATACAGTGAGCTTCGGATGCACTCCTATGTCAGGTTTTTCCTGCTACCCTCAAGGGACAAGCATGAACTTGGTTCTATTCGCTTCTGTCTAGAACGATCCCTTCATTCAACAAAATGGCTAAAGTGTTCGTGGAACAGTTTATAGCCAATCGAAGAATCACTAAGGATTCCTCCCACCTATCTGGAATCCGTCAGAATGAGGGAGAATCATTGAAAGAGTATTTTCAGCGATTTTCTACTGAGGCTCGACAAATTCCGGGAGTAGATCCTGAATTATTGAGAGGAGTCTTTCTTGGTGGCCTCCGTCCTGGCCCCTTTTATTCGGCTCTTATGCGAGATACGGTTCATTCATACGCCGACCTGATTCATCGTGTGGAGGCACAAATCTCCGCAGATGAAGCCATAAATGCTCACAGAAAACAGTTCGAGCAGACAAATGGGAAGCGCAAAGGTGCTCCTGGGATGGATAATTCTTCCTTACAACGAAAAAAGCAAGGGAATATCAATCTACCTCCTAGGCCCCCATTACCACAACGAGAACCTCGGCAGGAGAAAGAGTACACTCCGCTCAACACATCTCAAGCAAATGTGTTAATAGTGATTCAAGATCAGGACAAAGTGAAATGGCCGCATCCTTCGAAGCCAAATACAGGAAATCAAGATCAGTACTGTCACTTTCATCGTAGTCGTGGCCACACTACTGAAGCGTGTTGGCAACTTAAGGATGAGATTGAAAGACTTATCCGCCAGGGCTATCTTCGACAGTTTATTGGGAACCCACCTACCCGAGAAGAAGCTCGCCCCACTGGGGGGTAAAATCAACAACAACAAAGACAACCATTGAATAATATTCAAATGATTGGTGAGATTGAGTAATGCTGCAACTTGAACCTTTGTGTTAGTAATACTACTTGTCATGTGTCACCATGTATCTCTTCTATGATCAGTAGGATGTCACTCTAATGTCCTTAGTATTTCTACCAAGTCAAATGATGTGGTTGTCCCTATATGTATCTCTTCTGTTGTACAAGGGAATTATTGTCTTACAGTAATATAATGTGTTGTTCGTCCAGTTTTGATATTGTCTCTTTCTTTAAAAAGAATACAAATGACAGTGAAAAACTCTAAATATTACATTTTAATCTATTTTTATGTATAGAAGCCATTATCATGTTGCTTTGAGAACTAATAATTTTTTGTCTTTCTATTTATATTATTTGTGAATAAGAAACAAATATAGTTGAATTAAATATTTATATTTAATTTTTGCTTAAATTTTAAATTCGTAGGATTAGAGCTATGATCTTAAGTTAATGATCTATGTGTTTTATGCATGTCCTACCAAGCCATTGATAGAAATGAAGAGTGATTCGCCCAGAAAGCTAAACCTGTAAGAGATCATAAGTACTCGAAGGATTTGAGCTGCCATTCTTCCTTCTAGGAAGTATTGAAATAGAACTACTTGTGAAGAAGGAGAGATGCCATAGGAGGAGGAAGTGGAGGAAGACCCATACCTTTTTATGACAAAATGGCCCAATGGCAAAGCCATCTCTAGCCTAGAGATTGCAAGGAAATGAATTGTTGATTTTGATTTGGAAGTCAATGTTGCTTTTTCATGCTAGAATAATCAAGTGCTCATGCTTGTTAGGTGTTACAACTCTATAATCATTACTTTATCTTCATGAATCTTGAGACAATATAAGAATAAAAGTTTTTAAAATTAAATTAGGATCATCCTAGCTCTAATTTTAATAAATTTATAGTTGAATTGAAATTCTTGATAAGATAATGTATTGACACCACAAGTGATCCGACCCGAGTCAGAATAAGCTCAAATCAAGCACTTAATACATAATAAAAGATCAAAAAATCATAAAATTTTGTATACTTATAGTCAAATTGAGACGCTTGACAAGATGAATCAAATGAGCTCAAAATCATTTAATTCTATCATCATTAGGCCCCAAATGTTAGAGAGAGAGAGAGAGAGAGAGAGAGAGAGAGAGAGTACTTCTATCATTTGATATGCATATGAACTTCACATCTTTTTCAACAATATATTTATTTATTTATGGGAATAGATTTAAAAACTTATTGTGTGACAAATAATTTTATTATATATGGTGTAAAATATATGTTAAAATTTATCAAAAATAAAGCTTTATTCCTAAATGTTTTGTTTTTTGTTGTAGATATTACATATTATATAGAAATTTATATCTTTATTTTTAAATAGAAAAATTATTTTTCCTAAAAAATTTCTCAAATTTTTTATTAGAGATCTAGAATTTTTATTAATACAATTTAAAAATTATAGAAAAAAGAAAATGGCATTACAATTCGCATGATAGGTTGGTAACATTCAAGTCCCTTGAATTGAATCATCATTAGGAAAAAAAAAGACTCAATTTAAACCTGCTATATATAAATAGCAATTATAAGAAGTTTTGAAAGTATTTTTCTTGCGTCATCATTACTTTACAAATTCATCTTCGCTATATATAATTAGCAATTGTAAGAAGCTATTTAAGAAGTTTTTTTTATATTTCCCTTACAATTTTGCTGTAAGTAGCAATTGAATCATCATCACCCAAAAAATTCATCTTTGCTATAAATAGCAATTGCCATTCTGGTCTCCACTAAAATTTCTCCTCCATCAGTTGGTATATTTTAAAGGATGGGGCATAATAAATGATGAGTATTCTTTGTTCGAGATTAAACAATTTCACATGGAGTAACTATTCCCCTTATTCAATGTCTTCTTCATGGTCCGATCTTCCTCTTGACCTATTGATAAGCATTAGAAATAAGCTAAACAGTGCTGATCTCGTCTCTTTTCGCTCAGTTTGTTCCCAATGGCATTCTGCCTCGCCTATCCCTAATCCTTGCCCACGTTACTATGCTGTAAGCTTTGACGATAAAAAGAATATCATCCACTTGGCCCAGTTCAAAAGTGGTATTACTCGTGAACATTTCATCTCCTTGCCATTTTCTTTATCTTCTCCTTTATGTTACTTTGGTTCTTCAAACGGGTGGCTTGTCTTCAGAAGCTACAATAATATCACTCTTTATTTTTTTGATCCCTTATCTAACCGCAAATTCATATTCCCTCCTCTAAAGCCAATGCTACTCCGTTATTATATAAAGGTAAAACCAATTGTTTACATAAGATATTACGCATACCTCAGCATGGTAGTTGTCTCTTCGAGCATTGACACAGGCATTGCGGTGGCCGGCATTGTTGGAGTAGGAAATCGAAGAAATCCGACAAGTCCACATAGAAAATTTATATTCCGCAGGCATGCATATGGTGATTGCCAAAGGTTGAGCCTTTTGATGGAAGTTAGCAAAGACATAATAGATATTGCACTCGCTGGTGATAATCGATTTTATGCTCTTGGCAATAATTGTGAGTTGTATATGCTCGATGAAAGGCCTCCATTGGTCAAATTAAAGAAAATCAAATTATGGTTGCCAAAACACATTTTAGAGCCCAGTTCTGAGAATATACGTCGACCTATCAGATGTTATGGCTTGAAAAAAAGTGGAGAAACGGATCTAAAGGTCTATGGGTATTGGAGGAGATCAGATACGTTTGAAAGGAGATATATATCTTTGAAAATAAATGTGGCAAATCTGCACGGTTACAGCAATAACATTGAGGTTGCATGCGATGCTAAGTGGAGCTATGGCCCTAAATGTTTACCTTCTTCTGGATTTTATTTTACTCCATTGCTAAAGGGGCATCATTCAAAGTTCAGTGTCAAAATTTGATTAATTAATCATCTTTTGTATTGATCTCAAAATAAATTTAATCCAATATTTTGATTCAGTTTTATTTATCATTATATATATATATATATATATATATATATTGGTTTAATATGTTGTGTTTTTCTTAATTGTTTTTACATATAATTTTTTGTAATACTTATCTTCAAATTTTGAATATCAAAATCTATACAATTTTGTTTTGGTAGAAAATGCTGCAGGTTCAAACGATCAGAGCTATCTTTGAATTTATGTTTATATTTTTTTAAATTTTTGGGAGCAATTATGGTTTCATTTGGGATGATTTTTTTATTGCTTATTAATTTTTGCACTAGAAATCTGCTTTAAGAAGCAGTAAGAAGCCGTCCCCAATGAAGCCTAAATATGTGCCATCAATTATGATAAGAGCTTGTATTATAATCTACCATTGTCTTCATTGATAATAAATACTAGTAATGTATATCTTATATGAATTTAGGGTATCCCAAACCATATCTATACTATTATTTTAAAATGTTTTGTAATTCTACTCATTTATTACCCTAATATTTCAATTTTAAGAAATAATCTCAATTCATCTACATTTTTAACATAAATAAATCTAACGACTTCTTAAAATTATAAAATTAAAAATTTAAAGTTACTTTATTAATTGATTGATCATGAAAAGGTAAAGTATACAAAGTGACATACAAATATCAATAGTTAATCTCATTTTGGAGACATTTTTTCATAATTTGCCATTTAGAGCTGTTCCTTCTCTAAAAACTTAACTTCATCAACATCCTCGATGCACTAGAAGCTCTTATATCGAGATTGATGCTGATGAAGTTAAGTTTTCGCTCTTGCCAAATAGATCTGGTATCTTGGGAATGGGTTAGAAGCAAATATGATAGGATGCCACTGGGAGCAGATGGAGCAGATAGAGTAGAAGGAGAGGAGAGTTGATAAAACTCTTTTTTAATTTATTTTATTTTTAACTCTTTAACTTATTTCTTGTGCTCACCAATAAGTTGAGATGGGGCTTGGATCATGATGAAGATATTGCATAAGAAAAATTAATAATAATAATAATAATAATAATAATAATAATAATAATAATAATAATAATAATAATAAGTGATCTATAAGTGATGAGTATTCTAGTTCAATTAAAGCTTCAGATAAAGCTTCAGAATATTTTTCAATCAATGAAGACATTTTATTTTGACATCTAAAAATAGTATTTTAGTTCAATTAAAGCTTCAGAATATTGTTATTCATGATCTCTGGTAATTTGGTTAATTTAAGAAAATATATAAATTTATTATTAGTAGGATTTTCTGTTGCGAACCATTAGGGCATTTTAACATTTTTGGAATTAAGTCTAATAATGCTTTCTTTATTGCACTACATTAGAATGAATGTGGGTATGTTGTTGAGAAATATCTAGTCATTATTACTGTTATAATATTGTGATAATAATATATGTGAAGACAAGTAAAAGCTGATTTCACTGATATTAGTTGAAGACTGACTGACATGTACAGGATGGTGGGCCGACGAGCTTACCTTTAAATATATTTTTTATTTCTAATGAAATTTCTTTTAATTCATCAGTGTGTGATTAGAATATGGAAATTAAATTAGAAAAATTTGTTATTTTAGTTGAGCCAAGTCATTGCTTAAGAAAGCACTTAAAAGAAAGGATAAATTTTTTTTTTATTTGTATTGAAATTTCTTTTAAATCATCAGTGTGTGGATAGAATATGAAAATTAAATGAAAAGTTGTTCTTTTAGTTGAGTCAAGCCATTGCTTAAAAAAGCACTTATAAGAAAAGGAGAAATATTTTTTTTATTTCTGATGAAATTTCTTTTAATTCATCATGTGTGGTTAGATTATGGAAATTAAATTGAAAGTTGTTCTTTTAGTTTGAGTCAAGTCATTGCTTAAAAAAACACTTATAAGAAAGAAGATTTTTTTTTTTAATTTCTAATGAAATTTCCTTTAATTCATCAATGTTGGCTAGAATATGGAAATTAAATTAAAAGTTGTTTGCTTAAGAAAGCACTTATAAGAAAGGAGAATTATATTTTTTTTATTTTTATGAAATTTCTTTTAATTCATCAGTGTGATTAAAATATGGAAATTAAATTAAAAGTTGTTCTTTTAGTTGAGTCAAGTCATTGCTTAAAAGGTTCTACAAGTCTTCATCGGTATAATTGTTCTACAAGCCCTTTTTGCAACACGCATGAGTGATATATAATTGCAGCAAATGATTAAATGGTTTGCTCGAACAACAACCAGAGGCATAATATGGCTTTCAGAGCATATTTCATCATCCTTCTGTTGTTTACTTTGGTTCCATGTTTTACACATTGTAGAGCCATAATTGGTGAAGAAATCCCCCAAATCTCAAAAGGTTAGTAATTATATGCAGAGCTTTTTTTCTTCTACTACTTCTTCATCTTCACCTACAAGGGAGGGATCTAAAAAAATATTAGCCAATAAATTTATATGACCATTAATTACAGTTGCAGGTGGTTTTCTTTCAAAATTTTACACGAACATGATGGATCTCACAATAAAAAGAAAATTGTATGGTGATTCGAATCCAGGTCCATCTGCTAATAAACCTCTGACTGATCGTAATTTCACAAACCTACCACCTAGGTGTTTCATATGTAATAAAGAAAAGCTTCAAAATTTTCGGAGGAAAAGAATTTAGAGGTTGTTTGTATTATTCAGATATTTGTGTGTGTGATTAATGTCATTATTTATAATATTTTATGTTGTTATCTTAATCTTAAATACTACTGTGCTTAATTTTCATTCATTATGGAAGGCATCTTTGGTTGATCTATTGAAGTTATAAAATATGTTTTTTAAAGAATGATCATTCCCTCATTTGGTCAATTAGATAAACGTGGTGGAGCTTTTAGAAGCAACTTCTTATCAGATTTCTGAAAATATTTTTAAAAAAATTAAAGAAAAAAATAATGTACAAGAAGGGGTAATAACTTTTTGATGTTGGAGACACAATTTTTTTTTTTGATAATTTCAGAGCATAATAGTAATCTCTGATTAAATTTAAGCAGATTTCAAGAATTTAGAGCAATACTTTTCAATAATTTGTACTCCAATCAACTTATCAACTTTAAAAAAGCTTCAACATCTAAAAATAAAATGGAAAATAATACATCTAAGAAAATAAACTATAATTGGCACAAATCTCAAGGCATTATTTGACTTCAAAAACTTTCAAATTTAATTTCAGAACTATCCGAACTTTAAGTTTAATAAACTTATTGTTGAACCGAATGTGACGACAAAACAAACCTATCGATTCCACAATAGTGAAAGTGAACACAAATCATGCACTCGAAATATAATTGAAAACTTTTAGACAATATTTGACTTATAGTAAAATAATAGATAAATACATTATGATTAAGGGGATCAATATGGACCATTTGGTGGAGTGTTTTAGATTCTGATCAAATCTTTACTACTCCAAAATATGGCTTGTGAATCTTCCCTTTGGTAATTCTCATTGTTGATTTTTTATAAAAAAATTAAAATTAATCCACACTATTTGATTTGTGCCTCTTTGCATTCTGCTCCCGTCCATTTCTTTCTTCGGCTTCGCATGAGGAAATTTGAAAGGGTCACTAAAAGGAGCTTTTTCGCCTTCTTCTCCTGTACCCTTTCACAGGAGGACTTTTGAAAGAGTCGCTAGAAATTTTTATATTAAAAAAACTTTAAAAAAACATAAAAAAAAACTGTCTTAAACAAAATCTTAATTTGTTGAGTTATTTTAAGCTGCTTTTCGTTGAATATGACAAGATTTTATGCTCTTAAAACTAAAGCCAGATCTCTAAAAACTTCTTAAGAGATTTGGTATTATATATATTTTCACAATTTACCTATTTTTTCTTTTACTTTGTATAAAAATATTGGCATTCTGTTGTTTCTTTTGGTGCCCATATTATATGGTTGTAGAGCAATATTTCGTGAAGCAATCCCTCAATTGTCAAAAGGTCAGGAAATTATTATTATTTTTCCTTCTATCTTCTTCTTCTTATGCTTGTGCTATTTCAACAAGTTTTCTTTCAAAATTTACAAGAAGAAAATTGCGTAGACAAGATTTTTATCCTCAGTATTATGCATTATTACCCTCCTAGTTATGGTTATAACAGATACACAACTGATTGTATTGAAAATGCTTTTATGTGCCACCATATGGGCCAAAGGACCAAAATCTCTCTACGACCTTCTTTTTTATTTGGGATAAAACCCACAGTGGAGCCTACGCGTTAATAATGGTAAAAAGTATAAGTCCTTAGAGGATCATAAGCTCGTTAAAAGGATAACATTTGAAACAAAACCTAAGAGCTTTAGATCCTACATATTACAAGGAAATAAAAAGCAAAGAAAAACAAAATAAGACTAAAAACAAATATGGAGACGCACAGTCACCAACTGCACCATCCACAAAAGCAACCCAATTCACAGTCAATCGAACCAACAAACAACCATCAAGAGCAACCCAAGAGATCCGGATCAAATCCAAGTAAAGTAAGCACCAACTTGCAAACAACACTAAATAGAGATAAAGAAAAATGAAAAGGCAGGAGCATACCCCCATAGCCAACAAGAAAAACCACTAAAACCACCCAACAACTAATACAACCAACAACACCAGAGGAAAACAACAGCAAACCACTAGAAACACACAAAACAGCCACCACCTAAAGGGCTACTTTCAAGCTTTCCTTCTACGATGTTTACTGCCACGAGAAAATGTTTTCTCAACTACCTTACAAACATTAATACCATACCATTCCTGTAATGTTACATCATGCTCATCACCAAAGTCATCACCCATCTCATCAAGCGATGATGGAGACCCATCAATCACGCCAAACTGAATGACCAACACAAGTAACCCCCAAATTAGAAGCAATATAAGCATTCAACTCGTTAGTGGACATAAGAATGATAGGCACCTCCACAAGATTTTCATTATACAAAGAGCCCACAATTGCAGGCGAAACAGGCATGCTAGTCGCAGACCCCACGATGGGAGAGGCACCCTATGTAAAGGTTCAAGAGAAATCACAGCCCCAGGTGAAACAAAGCACACAGCCGGTTGACACAAAACTCCATCTTCCTCATCAACCACAACCTCCTCACTATGAGACAAAGCCATGGCACAAACCCCACATCCCCAGATTCACACAAATTGACATGCCACCGCCTGAGAATTAACAATAGGAGAAATAAAACCACCTTCCCTCTGAAAAACCACATCACCAGGTTCTGAAACAGGCATAATTTCATGTTCCACCTCAATAAGCAGAGGAGATACACCGTCAAGATTCTCATTAGCACAATTCAAGTCATGATTCACCACCATATCATTATGAACCTCCACTATCGAGTCAATAGCAAGAATAACAGGAACATCAGCCACATCCCCCTCCTGAATAGGAGGAGCAACATCCACCTTAGCAAATAAGATCGGACACCCATCCTTGGAATGACCCAACATTTTACAATAAAAGCAGTACAATGGAAATTCCTCCATTTCAATTGATTGAATGTAACCCATAGACTCGAAACCAAACCAAACCAAACTTGATAATTATACCATTTAGTAACATCTAATTCAATAAGTATACATGCAATAGAAGGCCTAGTCCCATTCGTGGTTGCATTATCGTTACGCAAAGGTCTACCAAACATAGACCCCAATCCATGAAGAATGCGGAGGGAGAAAAGATGAGGGCCAAACTAGGGAAAGAAACCCAAATGGGAACAATAGGAGACTCCACATTTACATCAAAATTGGGAATCCACTTAAAAAGCTTCATGAAATAATTGCAAATGAAGTAAGATCTGTGAGAAAAAACCCTATAATAATCTAAATAATTAATAAGTTTGATCAATATATTTTTAGGGTTCAAAATAGTAATAGAAAATGTGCCACAAAGCTTTAGGTTAAAGAAAAAATTTTGAATCATATCAAGAGGTGGACTGCGACCCAAAAATTTTCCTACCAAAGCAAACTCAAAAGGCGCTGCAAGTGAAAGTAATTCCTCATCCGAAATGATTAACACGTGCAAACCATGATGGGAAGAAACTTTGAGCGGAGGAAAGTCCGGCAAAGCAGATTCACCGGATAAAGCATTTCTAAATGACCTAGATTTAAGCTTCCCGTCCAAAAACCCAGGATCTCTTAATCGATTTGTAGCTATACAGAAGAAAATCACAAGAAATCGAAGGATTAAGGGAGAAAAAATACCAAGAAGTGACGACGGCTGGACGCGAGAACCCGAGACACGTAAACCCTAGACATCGCACGAGATATTCGGCTGACGCTCTATGACCTTCAAACACTAACTTTCTTTCTTCTCTCTTCTCTCTTTTTTCTAAATTTCCTAGAGAGCTTCTCTGTTAAGTAAAATGAAGAAAATGTATTAATGCTTAAGAAATATAAAATGAGTGCTTTAAGGATTTTTATAAAATAAAAATATAAAAATAAAATTCTAATGAATTTTCATTATAAAATTCATAGGATTTTTTTTAAGGACACCAAAAATTATAAAAAAATATTCATAAAATAAGTCATTTTATTTAAAACATTTTGGTGAAATCGATTTGCAAAATGAATACCTGATTGTCCCAAAATCCCCATTTGTATAAAGAGGTGTCAATTTCTTAAAAAATTTTACCAGTGTCTAAAAATTATGAAAAAATTAGTGAAACTAAAACTCAAAAATATAATTATGAAAAAATTAGTGAAACTAAAACACAAAAATATTTATCTTATGACGAAAATGATTTGTGATTTGGACTTATAATGACTCCAATATATGTTGTAGATATATTTTGGTTAGTTTTTATTTTTAAAGGTTTGAGTTTTAGTTTGTTATTCTCTGTATTGTCAAGCGATATTGGAGATAGCTTTCTAATTATATATATTTTGAATGATATATACAAAATCAAGTTTAGATTCAGTATTCTTCCACTTTATATTGTATTCAATATTAGCTCTATATAGTATATAAATTAGAAGTTTTATTTCAGTACTTTTCCAACTAGATCTTGGGGTCAATCTTGCCACAATTGGATACGGTATGATCTGTGTGATATCAGGTCATATCGAGGCTGCTGGGCGTGTGAGGCCAGGCAGAGCCGCAGGCAGCCAAGCGGGCTAGGTCTAGGCTCAGACCCGGGTCAACTTCGTGTTGATTTCAAGTTTCCAAGTCAACTTTTGAAAATTATTTAAGTTCAAGCTCGATCACGAGATTTACGCTATGCCTTCGAGCCGGCTCAGAAGCGTGTTCATTTATTTGGAAAGAGAGAAAATGTTTATATTTCAAGCAATTGTTATAAGAAATAAATGGTAAAAAAAAGAGATATTATTAGAAAAATAATAAAAAATCACTTAATATAAGAAAGTGGGATGCCATTTATAAATATTTTAACAATTTTGTACTTAAAATCTTGAATACTAATATATTTAAGTGTCTTCTATATTCATATTATTTAAATGAGTCGACCTATGAGCTAACGAGTTGAGTAAACAAGTTGCGTTAGGTTGGCTCAAGTTTGGCTTGTTATATCATCAAGTTCGGCTCATGAGCCATTTATCAAGTCAAGCTCCAATGGCCGGCTCAAGAGTCAACTTAACTCTCTTACAATCTTAGTGGCAATTGTCTAAATATTATTAAAATGCATCGAAATCAAAGGCCTATGCTCAAAATCGGAGATAAAACTCTATATACCATATGACCATCTCAAATAAAAAATAAAAAATTGAAAGAATTTTGGGAAAAAAACAATTATTTTTAATAAAGATATAAATTATTGGTTCAGTTAGTTGAAGCCTTCTCCTAAATTTTTGCCTGTGATGTTTGATTTAATTAGTCTCACTATTGCTAAAGTCAAACATGTCCTTGTTAAGAGGTTTGCTTTTGCAAGAACGAGAGCATCATCTGCTTCATCTTTGGCAAAAGGGTCATATTTTTATCATTTTCCACGTCATCTCCCATCTATTTCTTCTCTTCTTCCAACTGTGGCTCATTTTTATAAGTCACAGTAAGGACCAGTTCATTCTTCTCTTCAATCTCATATCATATCATAAACTTTTATTATCCTATTGTTGCACCCTAAAATATTTACGGCGGTAGAGTAATTTAAAGTTTAATGTCTTAGCTTTGTACGAAGATCCAACACATAATCAGTTAAAAAAGAGGGTGTAGCGTTCATAAGAGACACTAGAATTTTTACATAAAAACCTCTAAAAAAAGGGGAAAACCACGGAGTCTGACCCAATTTGAATGAATCCACTATTGTAATGGAATGGAAGTAAGTGGTTAATAAAAATTGAATGTTTAAAACTAACTACTACTACTGATAACGAACGAATTGGGGTAAATTTGTATGCCTTTTCATTATATTATTCTTTTCTTATATATTCATTATAAAATTTTAGTCTGACCATTGCTAAAGACATGCATGTCCTTGTTAAGAGGTTTGTTTTAGCAAGAGCGAGAGCATCATCTATTTCATCTTTGGCAAAAGGGTCATATTTTTACCTTTTTCCACCTCATCTCCCATCTATTTCTTCTCTTCTTCCTACTGTTGGCTCAATTTTATAAGTCACAGCAAGGACCAGTTCGCTCTTCTCTTCAATCCGAACCCGACACATGACCCAATATTGACACCCCTACTTGAATGTCCGTCTGGCTTTAAGTTCAACAGTTTCTTATGTTGTTCAATCTGAGTGGCTGGAGGATTGTTCCTCCTTGGATGGTCAATCTGATGGAGATGAAATGTCTGAGTCTAGAGAGGATTTTCAAGATTTGTTTGGTTTGAATGTGGCTCGTATAGAGGATGAAGCCCTTTCCATTGGGTGTATAAAACGATGTAGGCGGAAAAATAAAAAGAAATAAAAAAGAAGTAGGCCCATTTGCTTGTTTTTGTTTTCTCGGTTTTTTTATTTTGCAGTTTTGATTGCCTGTCCGTGGGGCTTTTGGTTCTGGGGTTGGTTTTTTTGTTGGTGTGTTGCTTCTGCCTTTGGGTTTTTGGCTGGCTATTTCATGTGTTGTCGCTTGGTTGGGAGTCGAATAATGATGAGGCAGTTTCACTGTTTGCCCCCTGGATGGCCTGGGCTTGATTTTGCAACCTTGGTGGATGTTCTCTTCGTTTTAGTGCTATTTGGGACTTTGTGTTGCAGGTTTTTATGCCTCCAATGAATGATCCTTGCCTAGCAACTGGGTGAAGCTGCAGAGTTCGACAGGCTTCATGGCCTTCTTAATACTATTTTAGACTTATTACTTTTTCAAGTTGCCTTGTAACCTGTTGTTTTTCCTTTATTGGCCTCTTTTGGGCTTTTCTCTATATTTTTCTTTTCAGTTAATGGAATGAATCTTATTTAAAATAATTGTATAAAATATATGTTAAAATTTATCATAAATAAAGCTTTATTCCTAAATGTTTTATTTTTTTGTTGTAGATATTATAGATTATATAGAAATATATATATATATATATATATATATATATATATATATATATATATATATATATATATATATATATATATATATATATATATATATATATTAAATAGAAAAAATATTATTCCTAAAAAATTGAATTTTTTTATTAGAGCGCTTGTCTAAGAGATCTAGATTTTTTATTAATACAATTTACAAATCAAAGAAAACGAAAATGGCAGTTGGGAACATTCAAGTTGCTTGAATTGAATCATCATTAAGAAAAAAAACAGACTCATTTTCAACCTGCTATAAATAGCAATTATAAGAAGTTTTGAAAGTATTTTTCTTACGTCATCATTACCTTACAAATTCATCTTCGTTATAAAATTAGCAATAGTAAGAAGCTAAATAGGAAGTTTTTTAATAATTCCATTACAATTTTGCTATAAATAGCAATTGAATCATCATCACCTCAAAAATTCATCTTTGCTATAAATACCAATTGCCATTCTGGTCTCCGCTAAAATTTCTCCTCCGTCAGTTTGTATATTTTAAAAGAAGAGGCATAATAAATGATGATTATTCTTTGTTCGAGATTAAACAATTTCACATGGAGTTACTATTCCCCATATTCAATGTCTTCTTCATGGTACGATCTTCCTCTTGACCTATTGATAAGCATTAGAAATAAGCTAAAAAGTTCTGATCTCGTCTCTTTTCGCTCAGTTTGTTCCCAATGGCATTCTGCCTCACCTATCCCTAATCCTTGCCAACCATACATCGCAAGCTTCGACAATAAAAGCAATATCACCTTCTTGACCTTGTGCCACTATAATGGTACTCCTCGTGAGCATTTCATCTCCTTGCCATTTTCTTTATCTTCTACTTTATTTGACATTCACTATTCAAATGGGTGGCTTGTCTTTATAAATTATGATAATTACACTCCTTATCTTTTTGATGCCATATCAAACCACAAATTCACATTCCCCCCTCTAAAACCAATGATACTCCGTTATTATAAAAAGATAAAACCAACTGTTCACGTATGCTTTCAGAAGATAGTTGTCTCGTTGAGCTTTGATGCAGGCATTGCAGTAGCCGGTATTGTTAAAAAAAGAGATCAAAGAAATCCGACAACTCTAGATTGCATATTTATATTTTGCAAACATACATATGGTGATTATCAAAGGTGGAGCCTTTTGATGAAAGGAAGCAAAGGCATAAGATATATTGCTCTCGCTGGTAATAATCGATTTTATGCTCTTGGCAATGATTGTGAGTTATATATGCTCGATGAAAGGCCTCCATTGATCAGATTAAGGAAAATCAAATTATGGTTGCCAAAGCACTTTTTTGGGCCCAATTCTGATAATAGTCCACCTATTAAACGTCTACCTATCAGAAGTTATGGCATGAAAAAAAGTGGAGAAACGAATCTAAAGGTTTATGCGTATTATAGGATATCATATATGTATTCTGACGCACCATTCTACGTCTTCATTGATAATAAATACTAGGAATTTATATCTTATATGGATTTAGGGTATTTCAAACTATACCTGCACTATTCTTTTAAAATGTTATGTAATTCAACACATTTATTACCCTAATATTTCAATTCAAAAAAATAATCACTATCATTTATATTTTAAATATAAATAAATCTAATGACTTCTTAACATGAAGAGGTAAAATGTACAAAGTGACATAAAAATATCAATAGTTAATCTCAATTTTGAGAAATTTTTTCATAATTTGCTATTTAGAGTTGTTCCGTCTCTAAAAACTTAACTTCATCAGCATCAACCGAGAAATTAAGTTTATCTATATGCTCATATGGGATCGATATGCGTATAATATTATGATTATAAACCTTCTTTACTACTAAAAACATTCCTAATATATTATAAAAAATTAATCATGATCATGCACGAATCTCAAGGCAAAATTAAGTTGGAAACTTCCAAAATTAAACTCCCAAATTTTTTTCTGTATTCAAAATTAGTTAATTTTTTGGTTGAATTTAAAATGAACCACAAGTTTACTCCATTATTAGCATTCATTTTACTTTAAATCAAATAAGTAATAAAAAAATAATCACCTATATTTATTTTACACTTATTTAAATAACTCTAAATATTTTAAATATATCTCATTTTGTTTGCATTTGCTCTATATTTAATTTTTAAGCAAAATAGCTCCTAAGTCTCCGTACTCTTGTATATGACTAGAATAAATTTGGAAAATTAGTATGATATCATAACTCAATTTTATAGGAAATTAAAAACTTCTTACGTGACAAATAATTTTATTATGGTGTGAAAGTGTATGATAAAATACGTCATGAATAAAAAAATATTTCTTATTTTTTTATATATTTTTAAAGATATTACATATGATATTTATATTTATTTTCAAATAGAAAAAAATATTTTCTCAAAAATTTCTCAATATTTACGGGTCTATAATTTTTATTAATATATTACAAAATATAAATGAAATCAAAAAGAAAATATGCACTCCAAATCTTTTTTGCTTATGCTGCTGATAGGTTGAATCTCATCGCGAACATTTTCATTTTTTGTTTTTTGTTTTTTTATTATTTATTATTTTTATTATTATTATTATTTATTTTTATTTAATATTTAGGATCAATAATGTTCATGGGTTGTTTGAGTAAGGCCATTTGAACAAATTTGGGGAGGCTATGATTTTCTGCAAAAAGTAATGATCTGTAGGCCTCCTTCAAGTAAATATCTGTAGCAAAAGTATTCCGAAATTAGAAATATTTAAGGATGATTTAAACAAGAAAAAAATTAAAAATTATTGAGTAACTCTAGGAAAAAAACTCTAAATATTACATTTTAATCTATTTTTATGTATAGAAGCCATTATCATGTTGCTTTGAGAACTAATAATTTTTTGTCTTTCTATTTATATTATTTGTGAATAAGAACAAAATATAGTTGAATTAAATATTTATATTTAATTTTTGCTTAAATTTTAAATTCGTAGGATTAGAGCTATGATCTTAAGTTAATGATCTATGTGTTTTATGCATGTTCTACCAAGCCATTGATAGAAATGAAGAGTGATTTGCCCAGAAAGCTAAACCTGTAAGAGATCATAAGTACTCGAAGGATTTGAGCTGCCATTCTTCCTTCTAGGAAGTATTGAAATAGAACTACTTGTGAAGAAGGAGAGATGACATAGGAGGAGGAAGTGGAGGAAGACCCATACCATTTTATGACAAAATGGCCCAATGGCAAAGCCATCTCTAGCCTAGAGATTGCAAGGAAATGAATTGTTGATTTTGATTTGGAAGTCAATGTTGCTTTTTCATGCTAGAATAATCAAGTGCTCATGCTTGTTAGGTGTTACAACTCTATAATCTTTACTTTATCTTCATGAATCTTGAGATAATATAAGAATAAAAGTTTTTAAAATTAAATTAGGATCATTCTAGCTCTAATTTTAATAAATTTATAGTTGAATTGAAATTCTTGATAAGATAATGTATTGACACCACAAGTGATCCGACCCGAGTCAGAATAAGCTCAAATCAAGCACTTAATACATAATAAAAGATCAAAAAATCATAAAATTTTGTATACTTATAGTCAAATTGAGACGCTTGACAAGATGAATCAAATGAGCTCAAAATCATTTAATTCTATCATCATTAGGCTCCAAATGTTAGAGAGAGAGAGAGAGAGAGAGAGAGAGAGAGAGAGAGTACTTCTATCATTTGATATGCATATGAACTTCACATCTTTTTCAACAATATATTTATTTATTTATGGGAATAGATTTAAAAACTTATTGTGTGACAAATAATTTTATTATATATGGTGTAAAATATATGTTAAAATTTATCAAAAATAAAGCTTTATTCCTAAATGTTTTGTTTTTTGTTGTAGATATTACATATTATATAGAAATTTATATCTTTATTTTTAAATAGAAAAATTATTTTTCCTAAAAAATTTCTCAAATTTTTTATTAGAGAGATTGTCTAAGAGATCTAGAATTTTTATTAATACAATTTAAAAATTATAGAAAAAAGAAAATGACATTACAATTCGCATGATAGGTTGGGAACATTCAAGTCCCTTGAATTGAATCATCATTAGGAAAAAAAGACTCAATTTAAACCTGCTATATATAAATAGCAATTATAAGAAGTTTTGAATATATTTTTCTTGCGTCATCATTACCTTACAAATTCATCTTCGCTATATATAATTAGCAATTGTAAGAAGCTATTTAGGAAGTTTTTTTTTATATTTCCCTTACAATTTTGCGGTAAGTAGCAATTGAATCATAATCACCTCAAAAATTCATCTTTGCTATAAATAGCAATTGCCATTCTGGTCTAGCTCCACTAAAATTTCTCCTCCATCAGTTGGTATATTTTAAAGGATGGGGCATAATAAATGATGAGTATTCTTTGTTCGAGATTAAACAATTTCACACGGAGTTACTATTCCCCTTATTCAATGTCTTCTTCATGGTCCGATCTTCCTCTTGACCTATTGATAAGCATTAGAAATAAGCTAAACAGTGCTGATCTCGTCTCTTTTCGCTCAGTTTGTTCCCAATGGTATTATGCCTCACCTATCCCTAATCCTTGCCCACATTACTACGCTGTAAGCTTTGACGATAAAAAGAATATCATCCACTTGGCCTGGTACCTCAAAGGCGGTATTACTCGTGAACATTTCATCTCCTTGCCATTTTCTTTATCTTCTCCTTTGTGTTACTTTGGTTCTTCAAACGGGTGGCTTGTCTTCAGAAGCTACAATAATATCACTCTTTATTTTTTTGATCCCTTATCTAACCGCAAATTCATATTCCCTCCTCTAAAGCCAATGCTACTCCGTTATTATATAAAGGTAAAACCAATTATTTACATTAGATATTACGCATACCTCAGCACGGTAGTTGTCTCTTCGAGCATTGACACAGGCATTGCGGTGACCGGCATTGTTGGAGTAGGAAATCGAAGAAATCCGACAAGTCCACATAGAAGATTTATATTCCGCTGGCATGCATATGGTGATTGCCAAAGGTTGAGCTTTTTGATGGAAGTTAGCAAAGATATAACAGATATTGCACTCGCTAGTGATAATCGATTTTATGCTCTTGGCAATAATTGTGAGTTGTATATGCTCGATGAAAGGCCTCCATTGGTCAAATTAAAGAAAATCAAATTATGGTTGCCAAAACACATTTTAGAGCCCAGTTCTGAGAATATACGTCGACCTATCATAAGTTATGGCTTGAAAAAAAGCGGAGAAACAGATCTAAAGGTCTATGGGTATTGGAGGAGATCAGATACGTTTGAAAGGAGCTATATATCTTTGAAAATAAATGTGGCAAATCTGCACGGTTACAGCAATAACATTGAGGTTGCACGCGATGCTAAGTGGAGCTATGGCCCTTTTTCTTTTACTCCATTGCTAAAGGGGCTTCATTCAAAGTTCAGTGTCAAAATTTGATTAATTAATCATCTTTTGTATTGATCTCAAAATAAATTTAATCCAATATTTTGATTCAGTTTTGTTTATCATTTTATATATATATATATTTTGGTTTAATATGTTGTGTTTTTCTTAATTGTTTTTACATATAATTTTTTGTAATATTTATCTTCAAATTTTGAATATCAAAATAATATGGCAGTGTTATATACCCGATCTATACATTTTGTTTGAGTAGAAAATGCTGCAGGTTCAAACGATCAGAGCTATCTTTGAATTTATGTTTATATTTCACTATAAATTATTCTATTTATATATATATGACGAACATGTAAAGAATATACTTAAAGTGGTTTTTTTTTTTATTAGTTGAAGCATTGCTCTTAATTTTATGAGAATATATATCATGTTGAAAATGAAATCTTGTTACATTTTTTGAGATGTAGCATACAAACCTGGTACATCTTAAATCAAACATAACAGACCTAATTGAAAACGATATTAGTTGGTTTAGTACTATAAAATAGCTACATTAAATTTTTTTAATGATATGTAGTCTAAAATTAATGACTTGCGAATACAGAAAATGAAATCACAGACTAATAAGATTTTGAGGATAGCCTAACTTCATTAAGGGGCTTTTTAATTTTATGAAACGGAGTGTAAAATATTTTAAATGTAAAGATTTTAAGAATTTTGATATTTGATGAAAAAGAAATATAAAATAAAATTTTGGTGAATTGCAAATTTACTCCATAATTTATTTTTGCTGTATTCAAAATTAGTTAGTTGTTATTTGATTTTAAAATGCATCATAATTTGACTTCATTCTTATCACTCATCACCACCCCCAAAATCATCGTTAGGCTTTGCAGTGCATTCACTTTGTTTCAAATCAAATAAGTAATATAAAAATAATCACCTATATTTATTTTACACTAATTTAAATAACTTTAAATATTTTAAATATATCTTTTTTTTTTGCATTTTGCTCTACATTTATTTTTTTTAGCAAAATAGCCCCTAAGTCTACTCTTGTATATGACTAGAATAAATTTGGAAAATTATTATGAAATCATAACTCAATTTTATAGGAAATTAAAAACTTTTTATGCGACAAATAAATTTATTATTGATGTATCGCCAAAAAATTATCTTGATCGGGCACGAATCTCGAGGAAAAACTCAAGTTGGAAACTTCAAAAATTAATTCGGAGACTATTTAAACTCCGATTTCAGCAAGCTTATAGTCGAACTGAGCGTCTCGGAAATACGAATCCAACAACACCAAATTCGACTCAATCCGAGCCCAAACAAGACCAAATCAAGTACCCGAAGTGCTGTTGGAAGCATCAAACAGCAATTTGAGTTACCAAACGGTCTCCGATTTTGACGAGCTTATACTCGAATCGAGCGGCTCGACGAGACGAATCCAACGAGCCCAAGATCGCAGAATTCTGATATCATTAAGACCTTCAAATTCTTGATAAACGGCTCACGATCAAGGGATTCAATATCGACCGTTCATCCGGATCACTCCTTATTTGCCCATGATCCCTCATCTATTTACGGGCTATGCCACTCCAGAAAAACTATAAATAGCCCCTCATTTCTCTTAAGAGGGGACCCAAGCCAAGAAGAGAAGAAGAGAAGAAGAAGAGAAGAGAAGTCTAGGAGGGAATAACTCCTCCTCGACCACCGCCGGAACACCGCCGGAACTCCGCCGGAACACCGCCGGAACACCACCGAAGCACCACCAGGCGCCCGAGGGACGCCGGAGCTCTGCCCCACACGGGAGCAACGTCGGAATTCTGCCCGACGCCGGAATTCTGCCCAACGCCCGAGTGACGCCGGACTTCTTTCCAAGTGACGCCGGAATTCTGCCGGACACTCAAGTGACATCGGAACTCTGCTTGTCCTTGTAACTGATACTCATTGTAATCTGATCGTCCTGAATTTAAAGGACGGATCAGCCTCGTGTACTTCAAACGACACTAGTGGAACTCTTTCAACTGGGCGTGGCCCCGTGGTTTTTTCCCTTTCCAGGGTTTTCCACGTAAAAATCCTGGTGTTACTATTTCGATTCTGTTTGTGTGCTGAATATACGTACAACGCTGAGACGGAAATTTAAACTCTATCGCCGCGTATATTTAAGTCCGCAACAGTTTGGCGCCGTCTGTGGGAAACTTATCCCACAACTTCAAGTATTGCTACGATGGTCAATAGGCGTAGCAATCGCCTCATAGGAGCCTCCCGCTCCCACTCTCCCCAATCCAGAAACCAGTCTATAAATCGTGGACATCAAGTTTCTGCCTCCTTTCTTCCTGGGGGGCAACACATTGCTGGAGAAGGAACCTCAGGGCCTTCTTTGGAGGAGCGAATCCGAAAGATGGAAGAATCTCAAAACGAGATCCTACACCTCCTGCGAGAGACTCGACAACCGACCCTAGCACCTCAGGAGGAGGTTCTTCTCCCTCGAGATCCGCCACGTGTTGAAGCTGTTCAAATCGAACATCTTCAAGCTGAGATTCCTCTTCCTCCACCCAGGAGGCGTTCGCAGTCACATCAAGATAACGAACTAGCTGATACAGCAAGTTCTACCCATCCTCCGCACACAGGTCGGCAACCTCGCATTCCTTTGGACCTCCCCGAAGAGTTAGCCCAACATCACATTGCTGAGCTCCCTCGCAATACCCTACGCCACGAACTGCGACGATTGGTTCGAGAGGAGTTCCCTACAGGAGGCGTAAGGCAACCTCTTCATCAGTGGGACTTCCAGGAGTCGTCACCCCTGACGGAAGCCATTCTTCAACACCCTATTCCGGCTGGATTTAAACTACCAAGCATCGATTCCTACGACGGGACATCCGACCCATACGAGCACATCGATCATTACAGAACCATCATGCATATCCAGCGAGCTTCGGATGCCCTCCTATGTCAGGTTTTTCCTACTACACTCAAAGGGCAGGCGCGAACATGGTTCTATTCTCTTCCATCTGGAACGATCCCTTCATTCGTCAAATTGGCCAAAGCCTTCGTTGAACAGTTTGTAGCCAATCGAAGAATTGCTAAAGATTCTTCCCACCTCTCCGGGATTCGTCAAAACGAGGGAGAATCGTTAAAAGAGTACTTTCAGCGATTTTCTACTGAGGCTCGACAAATTCCGGGAGTAGATCCTGAATTATTGAGAGGAGTCTTTCTTGGTGGCCTCCGTCCTGGCCCCTTTTATTCGGCACTTATGCGCGACACTGTACATTCATACGCCGACCTGATTCATCGTGTGGAGGCACAAATCTCCGCAGATGAAGCCATAAATGCTCACAGAAAGCAGTTCGAGCAGACAAATGGGAAGCGCAAAGGTGCTCCTGGGATGGATAATTCTTCCTTACAACAGAAAAAGCAAGGGAATAGCAATATACCTCCTAGGCCCCCATTACCACAACGAGAACCTCGGCAGGAGAAAGAGTACACTCCGCTCAACACATCTCGAGCAAATGTGTTAATGGCGATTCAAGATCAGGACAAAGTGAAATGGCCGCATCCTTCGAAGCCAAATACAGGAAATCAAGATCAGTACTGTCACTTTCATCGTAGTCGTGGCCACACTACTGAAGCATGTTGGCAACTTAAGGATGAGATTGAAAGACTTATCCGCCAGGGCTATCTTCGACAGTTTATTGGGAACCCACCTACCCGAGAAGAAGCTCGCCCCACTGGGGGGCAAAATCAACAACAAAGACAACCATTAAATAATATTCAAATGGTTGGTGAGATTGAGTAATGCTGCAACTTGAATCTTTGTGTTAGTAATACTACTTGTCATGTGTCACCATGTATCTCTTCTATGATCAGTAGGATGTCACTCTAATGTCCTTAGTATTTCTACCAAGTCAAATGATGTGGTTGTCCCTATATGTATCTCTTTTGTTGTACAAGGGAATTATTGTATTGTCTTACAGTAATATAATGTGTTGTTCGTCCAGTTTTGATATTGTCTCTTTCTTTAAAAAAGAATATAAATGACAATGAAAAACTACTGACAAATATAGTCTCTTTATCCTTGATTCGAGAAATACACAATCTTTATTGTGTCTCAATCACTGGATGATCAATCCCAGGGGGATTCGATCTGACCTCTTCCACACAGGTTAACATCGTCGAGCAAAGGCTCCGATATACAACCTCGGATAGGTCTCACATCCTTGGTGGATTCTCTCGACCTCTTCCATACAGGTTAACGTCGTCGAGCAAAGGCTCCGACATACAACCTCGGATAGGTCTCACATCCTTGGTGGATTCTCTCGACCTCTTCCATACAGGTTAACGTCGTCGAGCAAAGGCTCCGACATACAACCTCGGATAGGTCTCACATCCTTGGTGGATTCTCTCGACCTCTTCCATACAGGTTAACGTCGTCGAGCAAAGGCTCCGACATACAACCTCGGATAGGTCTCACATCCTTGATGGATTCTCTCGACCTCTTCCATACAGGTTAACGTCGTCGAGCAAAGGCTCCGACATACAACCTCGGATAGGTCTCACATCCTTGGTGGATTCTCTCGACCTCTTCCATAAAGGTTAACGTCATCAAGCAAGGGCTCTGACATACAACCTCGAATAGGTCTCACATCCTTGGTGGATTCCCTCGACCACTCCTATACAGGTTAACGTCATTGAGCAGGGCTCTGACATACAACCTCATATAGGTCAAATGTCATTGGATGATGTCTTGTATCCCAATCATTGGAAGATCATTCTTGGGGAGATTTAATCTCACATCTTCCCTTAACGTCATCAAGCAAGGGCTTTGACTTACAGTCTCAGATATGTCAAACATCCTAAAAGGATGTCTCTCACATTCGTTCAGACTAATAATACATCAAAAGCACAAAGCATGTCTTACAGATGCAATAACAAATCAGGTCCCTCTAGGGGACAAATCCTCATTTCATATACAATATCATTGGAGTTACATAAATCCAGATTCAAATATACATTTCTTCTCACCAGAAGTTGAATCAAAAGGTACACTGGTGACACTCATACAAGCTAGTATCATCCAGCAACAAGTAACTTTAACACAGTCAAATATCCTTGGTGGATTTAAGTGACTTCTCCCTTACTGCACGCAAGCATCTCCTACAACTGCTCCTTTAAAGAAAGGACATAACTGGATCATCATCAGACCTCCACTCAGTTGACAGTGTTTGTGTATTGCCAGAATATTGGCATGTCACACTACTTCGGCCTCTTGATTCAGTAATATCTGATGTTGGCACACTTAAGTATGGATGAATATTGCCTTAACACAATGTTACTGGATGCCGGCCATCTTCTGCCCGGCACCGAGCTTCCTCCCGTTGAAGGACTTCTGCCCGTCGCGGGACATTCGTCGGACTTCTGCCCGACACCGAGCTTCCTCCCGTTGAAGGACTTCTGCCCGTCGCGGGACATTCGTCGGACTTCTGCCCGACACCGAGCTTCCTCCCGTTGAAGGACTTCTGCCCGTCGCGGGACATTCGTCGGACTTCTGCCCGACACCGAGCTTCCTCCCGTTGAAGGACTTCTGCCCATCGTGGGTCATTCGTCGAACTTCTGTCTGACACCAGAGTTCTGCCCGTCGCCGGACCCTCGTCAGACTTCTTCCCGACGTCGGACTTCTGCCCGTTGCCGGATGTTTGTTGGGCTTCTACCCGACACCAAATTTCTACCCGTCGTGGGACTTCTGCCCGCTGACGGATTTTCGTCGAAGTTATACCCGACGCCGTACTTCTTCCCGCCATCGAACTTCAGCCCGACCTTCGTCGGACCACCGCCCGGCCACTGACCGCCGTCAGACTCTCTCCGACTAAATCTCACCTCCACATGATCTCTTAAAGAAGAGAAACTCTAACTTCTGTGCAAAAGGAGGGGCGCCGAGTCAAGTAGGGAAAGTCACCTACTCAAAAACAGCGGAAGGCCTCAAAATGCCAGAAACTAGATGAGAGAAGAAAGAAATTTCTAACTCCTGTACAAGAGGAGGGGCGTTGTCTCAAGTAGGGAAAATCACCTACTGAATAACAACGGAATGCCTCAACTGTCAGAAAGCCAGAATGAGAGAAAAAAGAGAAAAAAAAAACCGCTAACTTCTGTGCAAAAGGAGGGGCGCCGAGTCAAGTAGGGAAAATCACCTACTCAAAAACGGCGGAAGGCCTCAAAATGCCAGAAACTAGAGGGGAGAAGAGAGGAATACTCTAACTTCTGCGCAAAGGGAGGGGCGCCGAGTTAAGTAGGGAAAGTCACCTACTCAAAAACGGCGGAAAGCCTCAAAATGCCAAAAGCCAGAGGGAGAAAGGAAGAAGGGGCGAGTTTCTACTAGGCCCTGGGGGGTCTATTTATAGTTTTCTTTAAGGGGGGGAGGATTCCAAAATTCTATTAAATTTCCTGAAATTTTTCAAAATTTTCGGAATTTTTTGGGATTTTTCCGGATTTTTTCGGATTTTTTCTCATGTGGGACCCTCAATTTAAAAAAAAAAAAAAAAAAAATTTTTTTTTAAAGGTAACCGCGCCCCGCGCGGTTATAACCGCGCGGTTCCGCGCGGTTCAGCGGGCAGACGCGCCCGCTGGCGCGGGCGCCGCCGCCGGCGGCGGCCGGCCGGCCGGCCGGCCGGTTCGGCCGCCTACGCGTTGCCGGGCTCCGATTTCGAGCTCGGACGGTCCAAATTGGACGTTTTTGGGGTCCCCGGACACGTTTTTCGACGTTCCGGACTCAATTTTGACACTTTCGGAGCTCAACGGGGCCTCTATGATCAAGTTCGAGCAAACATTTGATTTTTGGAACGCAATTTTTTGCAATTCGGCCAATGCAAAATGCCGGAACAAGTATTTTCGGACTCGTGAAGCTTCGACGTCCGAAAATAGGGGGGCAACTGATGTATCGCCAAAAAATTATCTTGATCGGGCACGAATCTCGAGGAAAAACTCAAGTTGGAAACTTCAAAAATTAATTCGGAGACTATTTAAACTCCGATTTCAGCAAGCTTATAGTCGAACTGAGCGTCTCGGAAATACGAATCCAACAACACCAAATTCGACTCAATCCGAGCCCAAACAAGACCAAATCAAGTACCCGAAGTGCTGTTGGAAGCATCAAACAGCAATTTGAGTTACCAAACGGTCTCCGATTTTGACGAGCTTATACTCGAATCGAGCGGCTCGACGAGACGAATCCAACGAGCCCAAGATCGCAGAATTCTGATATCATTAAGACCTTCAAATTCTTGATAAACGGCTCACGATCAAGGGATTCAATATCGACCGTTCATCCGGATCACTCCTTATTTGCCCATGATCCCTCATCTATTTACGGGCTATGCCACTCCAGAAAAACTATAAATAGCCCCTCATTTCTCTTAAGAGGGGACCCAAGCCAAGAAGAGAAGAAGAGAAGAAGAAGAGAAGAGAAGTCTAGGAGGGAATAACTCCTCCTCGACCACCGCCGGAACACCGCCGGAACTCCGCCGGAACACCGCCGGAACACCACCGAAGCACCACCAGGCGCCCGAGGGACGCCGGAGCTCTGCCCCACACGGGAGCAACGTCGGAATTCTGCCCGACGCCGGAATTCTGCCCAACGCCCGAGTGACGCCGGACTTCTTTCCAAGTGACGCCGGAATTCTGTCGGACACTCAAGTGACATCGGAACTCTGCTTGTCCTTGTAACTGATACTCATTGTAATCTGATCGTCCTGAATTTAAAGGACGGATCAGCCTCGTGTACTTCAAACGACACTAGTGGAACTCTTTCAACTGGGCGTGGCCCCGTGGTTTTTTCCCTTTCCAGGGTTTTCCACGTAAAAATCCTGGTGTTACTATTTCGATTCTGTTTGTGTGCTGAATATACGTACAACGCTGAGACGGAAATTTAAACTCTATCGCCGCGTATATTTAAGTCCGCAACAATTATGATGTGAAAATATATGATAAAATATGTCATAAATAAAAATTGTTTCTTCTTATTTTTTTTTTCAAAGATATTACATATGATATAGAAATTTATATCTTTATTTTCAAATAGAAAAATATTTTTTCTCAAAACTTTCCCAATTTTTATTCATTAGAGAGATTGTTGGCTGCTGGTCTAGAATTTTCATTAATTAAATACAAAATATAAATCAAATAAAAAAGAAAATGACTAGATGCATTAAAATTCGCATGATGGGTTGGGAACATTCAAGTCGCTTGAGCTTAATCATCATTAAGGGAAAAAAAGGCTTAAGAGATATCGTACTCGTTGGTGATGACTGATTTTATGCTTGATGAAAGGCCTCCATTGATCAAATTAATAAAGAGATTCAAATTATGGTTAAAATCATGATAAAAAGAAGCAGATAAAGGGGCTAAAATGTAAATGAAATATGATTAAGTTGAAAAAATATTAAATATTATTTGCTTTTAGTTTAAAAATATTCTTTCAAATAAATATATTGCCATTTAAGATATTTTTCAAGTGAATAAAGGCAAGGAAAGACCTCACTTGCCTGCACTTTACACAAATGCCTCATATATCAATTGATAGTGTTGTTCAAATTTGCTGAGCATGTTCAGATTTTTGGAATGCATCTTTTATTGCATGCAAGTACTCTTTATAGGCATCTCCTATTTGTATCCGTTTGTGGTGATTCTTAGAAGGCCAACATTGAGCACAGAAACTATGCACTCAAATTCTTGTTTGTTTATGCTGCTGATAGCTAAGTTGAATCTCATCGCAAAGATTTTCATCTACTTGTTGTGAAAACATTTTAGGATCAATAATGATGCAAAGCATTTTAGCTTAAAACGTTCTTTAGGATATCTGATTTAGTTTGTTACAAGTTTGTTAGCTATTTCTAAAACCTTCTAGATTTCTCTATGTTTCTCTACTTGATTAGTATATATATATAATGTTGTAAGAAGAATGGAGGCATTGATGAAATACATACTCTTTTGAAGCTTAGTGATTGTGTTTGTTCCCTGGATTGGGAATTCCTTCTATCAGATCCTATTCTTCTATCGATCCACTACATTAGTTGATATCAGAGTTCGGAGCTTGTGAATAACGATGGACTACAGAAGAAGGTGGGCTATCGACGACGATTGAAGCCGAAGAAGATGGGTGGTCGACGAAGATCGACGCCGAATAAGATGAGCAGTCGATGACGATCGACATCGAAGAAGAAGGGCGGTCGACAACGATCGACACCGCGAAGCCCTTTGGGTAGCTCAAGTGATTGCATCGCTTGATTGGATGGATGATTTATGTGTTAATTTCATGCATACGATGGAGAGAATCATGAGGAGGTCGGCAACCATACCGGCCCCGTCATTCTTCTGCTCTTCTAAAATGCACGTGCAACCAACCCTTCTTCGCCTTCAGATTTGCCTTAATTTTTGATGCTCCAACGCGATTCAACCCTCAAGCTTGCCGAGCTATCCCACCCTAAAGGCTCTTTTGAACCTCCATCATCACCTAATGTCACAGAGGTCACTAATTCCACTTTGTTTTGAGACTAGACCAGCGCTCACGCACTACCGACGTCACATGCTACCAATTCTTTCTCTGACCCTCTACGTGATTTTAGCCCATCCGTTCCTGCGGTCGACACTCCGCATAACCATAGTCCACTCCCACTTCGCTCCTGCCACCCCAAACCCACTGCAGTGTCCGTTCGGACAGCACTCCTGTTCCCACTTTGGCCCCCGCTTAACTCCCGGGATCCCATACCCGACCTCGCACTCACACACGTTCTGCGTTCCACCACTATTGAGGAAGAAGCTAAGGGAAAGAAACATTCTTTGTATCAATTAGTGTGATCAAACCTCCTCCGCTCCTATACGACTAGCCCACTCTTGCAGCTAACTCTCGACTCATCACCTGCGCTCCTCGCGATCGACTCACACTTTCGACCTGGACCTGTCTCCACGATTATCCCGTCCATGTGAATGAACCGACCCCTTCACCAACCTCGTCCAGACATGCCATGAAGTCCGCCTCTTTTCCTTGCTGTTGAGCTTTATGATGGTCCTCTACTTAAGAGGGCAATCCACCAAATTAACATGGATTTTGGCATAGGATGCATTGAGGAGGATGGCATCGAGGGTCTGGAATCAAAGATATCAGCATTAGAGCTATCCGAGTATATGGATAGTTCGTCATGTGAAGACATGGGATTTAGGAAAGGAAATCAGTGTCTAGTGAGCCTTTTAAAATCTACAGTCAATGGTTCTTCCAACATTGACTGGGATTGTTCTGATGTATGTACAGATAATGATGAACCCAGTACCCATTCAAGGAGTTCTTATAATTCAAAAAAGTCAGTGGCTGAAGAGGGAACTCATGAATGCAAGATCTCTAATGATGCTGAAGAGGGGAAAAATTGCCTTGCATCCACAGAGTTGGAATTTTTATTAGGTGCAGACATCAGACGTAGCTCTATGTCCGGAATCCAATAAAATCATGACACTTATCCTATGCAAGTGGATATTAATTTATGATTTATTTTTTATTTTTTTCTTGCTAACCTGACCGACCCGGCCCAAAATATTCTTGTTTAAATTTAGGATTTTGAAATTGGCACTCTTTTTTTAAATGAAATACCAGGAAACATTTATATTTTTTAGGATTTCCATTAAAAAAATTTTCATAGCTGCTGAGAAAGAAGAAACGAGGAAAAGCCAGTGAAGATGATGAGTGGTTTGGAGGAGGAAAAGCAAGTGAAGATGAAGATGAAAACTGGTTTGGAGGTGGAGAAGCCGGTGAAGATGAAGATGCTTTCTTGTATTAATATTTTTTTCCATTACAGATGACTATTGGAAAAATAAAAAAAAAGCTCATTTTTTGCTTTTGTTTATGTAATATTTTGTTTATTTTGAACTCTCAGTACAGGGGGTGCTGCCCCCTCGGACCCCCCGACATATTCTCTAAATGTACAAAAAAAAACTATCATTTCTCATTTCTTCTTTCTCCATAGCTTTTCCACATCCAAACTAGTCTTCATCTTCATCTTCATCTTCACCGGCTTCTCCACCTTCAAACCAGTCTCCAACTTCATCTTCACCAGCTTCTCCACCTCCAAATAAGTCTTCATCTTCATCTTCACTAGCTTCTCCTCGTTTTTTCTTTTTCAGCAGCTATGAAATATTTTTTGAGTGAAAATCTTAAAAAATATGATGTAAATATGATATTTCATTTAAAAAAAGAGCGCTAATGCTCAGCCCTAAATTTTAAATAGGATTTGTTCTGGGTATGGTCAGTCGGGCGGCAAGAAAAAAATTAAAAAAGAAATAAAAAAGATTATCCAGCTGTACAATACAAATGTCGTGATTTTATTGGCGTCCAGATATAAAGCTACATTTGGTGCTCGCACCTAATAAAAATTCATAGAGTTGAGACTTGCAGAAGATTGGTCAAGAAAAAGATGAAATTTTCATTTTGTTGATCGAAGTATTGCCGTGTGGAAAAGTGCTGGGAAAACAACTTCGGAAGACTGACTCTATCTTATTAATATATATCAATAGCCTTCTTCAGCCCAAATTATAAGTTGGCTTTACTAATTTGATCTTATTCAACCTTTAATTGGAAATTTTATAATAGATTTAAATTAAAAATTTTCATCTGATCCCTGTCAATAAAAAAAATCAATAGTTTAATCTGTTTGAAATATTGAGATTGAATGAAGATTAAAATTTATAAAGTTTTATAATTTGTTGCATATCTTCTAAGATTTGTATATATGGTAAGAACTGAAGTTTATTGTGTATGATTGTCTAATTATAATTTTTTTGTATAGGCCCATTTATGTAACACATAATTATTATTTATACATTTTGCATCCTGGAATATTCACGGCGGTAGAGAAATATATAGACTAACGTCTTAGCTTTGTACAAAAATCCAGCACATAAATAGATGAAAGAGAAAGGGTCTAACATTAATAAGAGACACCAAGATTTTTATGTGAAAAATCCTGAAAAGGGGAAAAACCACTAGGCGTGGCCCTATTTGAATGAATTCACTAATATTTGCAGTCAATTACAAATGAGGCTCTTCCTTAGGGGAAGGCCTTGGCTTGATGTATGATGTAGTAAATATACATCTTATAAATTGCATTACATGAGCAGACTTGAAAGAATCACTATTGATATATTTGTTTGGTCGGCATGATCATAGTCGGTGGGTGACGGTGGTTAGAAAGATTGTTGTCTGGCGACTGAGGTCAGAAGGACTGTAGTCAGTAAAAGAGGTTAGAAGGACCATAGTCTACTGGCGACGGAGATCGAAAGTCCGACGATGGGCGGAAGTCTGGCGTCAGACAGAAGTTCAACAACGAATAGAAGTCTGACGTAAAATAGAAGTCCAACGGAAGTCCGGTGATGGGCAGAAGTCCGAAGACAGGCCGAAGTACGGTGTCAGATTAAAATCTGATGATAGGTGCAAGTCATGCGTCGGGTAGAAGTCTGACGAAAGTTTGACAACGGGTGGAAGTCCGATGTCAGGCAAAAGTCTGGCATCATGCAGAAGTCCTGCTTGGGGTAGAAATCTACTAACTGGTGGAAGTCTGGCATATGGTAGAAGTCCGATGAAAATTCGATGATGGGTAGAAGTCCAGCATCTGGCAGAAGTCCAGTGTCGGGTAAAAGTCCTACTTCAGGTAGAAATCTAGTGACGGGTGGAAGTCTGGCACCGGGTAGAAATTCGGCAAAGGGCCGAAGTCCAAGCTTCAGTTGGTGGCCGGGCAGAAATCCAGCATCAGTTGGTGGCTGGATGGAAATCCAGCCTTAGTCGATGGTCGGATAACACCCCAGCATCACTCGACTGCTAGACAGAACTCCGGCGTCGATCGGCTGCCAGGTGAAATTTTTACGGTGGTCGAGGAGGAGTCTAGTGACAAGAGAGGTCTCTTCCTTCTATTCCTTCTCTTCTTCCTTCCTTTCTTGGGGCCCTCCCCCCACATGAGAAATGAGAGGTTGATTTATAATTTTTTGAGAGTGGCATGACCAGTAAATAGGAGGAAGATCAAGGGTAAATTGGGAGTGGTTTGAATGGATGGTTGATATAGAATCCCATGATCATGAACCATTTATTAGACATTTGAATGTCTTAATGATATCAAAATTTGGCAATCTTGGGCTTATTGGATTCGTCTTGTCGAGCCGCTCGATTTGACTATTAACATGTCACATTTGGAGACTGTTTGGTAATCAAATTATTGTTTGAACCTTCCAAATGTGTTTCAAGCCTTCTATTTGGACCCATTTGAGCTCAGATTGGGTTGAATCTAATGTCATTGGGTTTGCATTTCTGAGATGTTCAGTTCAATTATAAGTTTGCTAAAATCAAAGTTTAAATGATCCCAAATTTAATTTTTGAAATTCCCAACTTAATTTTGCCTCGAGATTCGTGCCCAATTAAGATAATGTTTTGATGATATATCAGTTGCCCCCCTATTTTTGGACATCGAGGCTCTAGAAGTCTGAAAATATATTTCAAAATATTACAAATTAATCGAATAAGAAAAAATGATGAAAAATTATGTTTCAAAATATTTAAAATAACTCTAAATTGATCATAGAAGCTCCGTTGAGCTCCAAAAGTGTCAAAATTTGATCCAAAACATCAAAAAATGATTTCGAGGACCCCAAAAATGTTCAGTTTGGACTATCCGCATCGAAAATCGGGGCCCAAACGCGCATTGGTGGCTAAACCGGCTGGCTAAAACTAGCTGCTCAAAGCAGCGCGCCCTTTCGGGTGAGCCTTTCCAAATAGCGACTTCAGTGCTGCCCGCCACTTTTATGCAAATTTCTTTTTCAAATGATAAAACTCTTATTTTTTTTAACAATTTTTTTTTCAATTCTGAAAATCCCAATACAGGGCCCAAAAAAATCCAAAAAAATCCTGAAAATTTCTATAAGAATTTTGGAAAAATTCAAATGATCTTGGAGGTAAAATTTTCCCCCAATTTTCAAATGATTCCCCCACCCCCCGGTTCCTTTTCAACCTAAAAATAGGCCCCCAAGGCAAGGCAAAAAAATTACACCTCTCCTTCTCCCTTCTCCTTCTTACTTTCTTATAGTTGAGGCATTCTACTATTTTTAGTAGGTGGCATCCCCTATTTAAATTTAGTGCCCCTCTTCTTGTGTAGAAGTTAGAATTTTTGACATTCCTCTCCTTTTCTTCCCCACTTTCCTTCTTACTTTAGAGGCTTTCTAATATTTTTGGTAGATGACATCCCCTACTCAAATTCAATGCCCCTCTTTAGTGTAGGAGGAAAATTTTCCTTTTTTCAATCTCTTTTCCTCTGGCTTTCTTACATTAAAGATATTCTACTATCTGAGATAGGCGACATCCCCTATCGAGTTTCAGTACCTCTCTTTTATGTAGAAGAAGCTTTCTCCTTCCTTTTTCTTCTCCTCTAATTTTTTTCTTACATTAAAGGCATTCCACTATTTGAGATAGGTGGTATCCCCTATAAAGCTTTAGTGCCCCTCTTTTATATTGAAGAAGTCATGATGAGAGATTATTCTCTTAATAGATAACCTTGATAGAAGAAGACCAACTACTGCTTGTATGTGAGGGTGATTTGAGAAGATCTAGCAATAATAATATTCTGGAGGAGAACCATAGGTTATTAGTAGACGGGAAGAATTTTGATGAAGTTTGAGCAGAAATCTGGAGATGATAGGCAGCCAGGTGAAAGTGTGGCGGCGATCGGTGATTGGGCAAAATTTTGTCGATGATCAATGAGTGAAAGTCTAATGTCGATTAATGGTTGGGTGGAGAGCTAAAGGAGATAGTTAGAGGCTGTGCTGCAATCAGTATTTGAGCGAAGAGTCGATGAGGGCTGATATGGAGTAAAGGATCAAAGACGGACATCGAGCGAAGGGCCGATGATGACGGTGGTCCAGTTACATTCTGTTAAGGCAATATGTATCCATATTGACATGTGCATGCATCAGATATCCCTAATTGAAGGGGTCGAAGCAGTGTGCCGTGCTAGTAGTCTAGCAACACACTTTAGTTTCAACTGAGTGGAGGCCTAATGATGATCATGTTATAACCTTTGTTCAAAGAAAAAGTTGTAGAAGATGCTTCATTGTGCAGTAAAGAAGATGTCACTAGAACCCACAAAGGATATTTGATATTTTTAAAGTTGTTTGTTACTTGATGACATTAACTTGTATGAATGATACTGGTGTAATTTTAATTTCATCTTCTTGTGAAAATGAATGTATACCTGAACTTGTTGTTGAATCTATTTAACTTCAATAATGAAGTTGAGATTATTATATGAGCTCGATGCTTATTTTTATTTGAAATGAACTTATCCCCCAGAAGAAATTAATTTGTTTATGCATTTTTGAGACATACTTTGATATATTGCTCCACATGCCTTTTTGAGACTTTTTAACCTACTAAGGTTTTCATATGAGTGATGATTTAATCAACCACTTGCTTTCATAGAATCTTTTTAGAGAGAATGCTGTCCACTCAGAGCATTACTCGATGATGTTGACTAAAATACCATTTAAGGGGATTTTTGGTCTTTTACCCAAAATCTAATATAACTTAACCATATCAAACTCTGAAATTCATTCCAATGGATCCTAAAAGACTTTAGGAATACATTGGACCCAAACCCACACTTGGGTTTGACCTGGTTGACCAAGTTAACCAAGGTTGACCAAAGTGCCCCCTTAAGGATTCAAATGGCCTTTCCAAGCCAAATGAATTCTTTTTGACATGAGACCACCTCCATTGAGTTCAAATGGTCAAACTGAACTCAATGAACCTAAACTTTGACTCCAGGTTAACCTGGTTGACCAGGTCAACCAAGTTTGACCTAACCTGCCATACACTCCTAACCCTCCCAAACTCCTTGACCAAGACCATTCTAAGACTATCTAGACCCATGGGGATGACCCATTGGGTCCCCAAGACACCCCTCTTGAGGATCTAAGCTTTGGGCCCACTTGGGTTAGCCATTTGGCTTGACCCAAGTGCCCAAAGAGAGGTTTCCTTTGAGCCATTTCCTAACCCAATCTAAATTGAATCCAACCAATGGTATCATTAGGTTCTTCATGACCCAAGGCACCTACCCTAGTTGACCCAACCCTTGGGTCAACTTGGGCTAGGAGTTAGGCTAACCCAAAGTGGTCAAAACCACTTGGGATTGATCCAATTCCCAGCCTAAACCTAATTAAACATAGCTAACACCTCCACTAGGTGGCCCTTGATCCAACACACCTCCCCTAGTCAGCCCAACCCCTGGGTTGACATGGGTCAACCTTTGGACTAGCCCAAAGGGGGCCAAAACCCCTTTGACATGAGCCATTTCACACTATAGACTCAATTGGATCCAATTGACCCTTGCATTGGGTTCACCAGGACCTAACCTATCTGCCCCACCAAACCCAGCCCTTGACTTGACCCTAGTTGAGCCCAAACCAACCCAAATCGTACAGGTTTGGGTAAACCTGAGCCCCCCATTGATCCAAGCTTCCCCATCGCTAATTGAACTCACCCCTTCTGACCCCCAGCAAACTTTTAAGATCAGCCTGACCCTATCCCTGGTTGGTGGTGGTCGAAACCAATAAAGATTCAGCACCGGTGGTCCCCTCTGTCTCGGACCACCGTGAGCTCATGAGCCCTTAGGATGAGCCATCTTTCCACATGGAGCCCATCCAACAGCCTGCACAAGCCATCTCAGCCATCCATGGCCATGGGGGACACTTGAACTGGACACCCTCTCCCAGTCTCCAGCATTTACATCTAACTTTTCAAAACTCTTCCCCAGAGGTCCTAGAGCATTTCCTTGTCATCCCCCAGTCTCCTAGCCTCTTCCAGTGACACATTCAAGCAAACTCCGATGAACTTCATGCACGGTCCGCTCGAAGTCTTACCTCAGGCGATCCTCTGGTCTCGGTGTCTGAAGGAGAAGTGCTTGCCTTCATCCTCTGAAGCTTCTCGATAGAAAAACCCATTCGTTGGGGCTTTCTATACGGCGAGTCTTCAATCTCGAGCTCCTTAGATAGGTAGTCCAGTCAAGTGTGAAGGAAACCTTCACCCCAACAGATTTCCATCATTGGATTGAATGTTTCCATTGCCCTGATGCTCCTTGAGAAATTTCAAGGGATTTTGTCGACGAGATATCTCGAATCTTGCTGGAGAAGCTCTACGACTGTGGGATCCAACGGGAGTTGGACGACACAATCAGAACCATTGATCTCAGTCAATGGCTCTGATTAGATCCCACATTTTTGGTGTAGGTTTGATCCCGATCGTTTGATCCAAGATCAGACGATTGGGGTTAATCCCGTGTTATCCAATCAGTCGCAAATGATTGGCCAGCCAATCGGTGCGGGACACATGGAAAAGTGTGGCTGACTGGGTAATTCTAAAATTAATAAATCTAGAAATCAAAGGAAACTTTAAAAAAATTATATCTCCCTGCACACTTGGCCAAATTAGGTGTTCTTAGGCTCATTGGAAATATATCAGGGAGATCTTCAGAAGCCTTATGGTTTCAAGCCATGATTGCACCTGTATTAATGTTAATTTTAACTTGAATATTTCTCCTATTATTGCATTTGCATGCTTAATTAAAGTCACCATTGCTTGAGATTTGGGAGAGTGAATTTGGACATGTCCCTGACATGTCTAAATTTTGCCTCCCCTGACTAATGTATTTAAGGGCTTGGTTCAATAAATTTGGGGTTAAGGGTCATGGTTTGACCCTTGATTTCAAGTTACTTTTATGATCTATCCAATGAGACATAGGATTTGATTTTTGGTGTGATGATAGTGCTTAGCATAGGGAGTGTAGAGCCACTGATTTTGCCCCAATCAGAGCTTAGGTTAGATCCCTTGGATTTTTCTAAGGTGATTTAGAAGTCAACTTAGGTGGCTTAGTTGGCCATCTTAGAGAGCTCCAATTGGGCTCAAATTTAGTGCGTTTGGACCTTGAGATCAGGGGATCTCATGGTCCAAATTTCACTAAATTTTGTGCCAAATTGGTCCACCAACTAGGAACCCCATCTTCTCCCTCAAGATTTGCCTAGAGCCTTAGATAACTCATAATTAATTCATTTTAATTCCAAAAAATCTCTAAAAATACTCCAATTGATCATATTCCAATTCCTAATACATGAAAATTAAAAGCCCTTTTAATTGACCCTTAATTTGACTCCAATTTAATTTTAAAAGAAAATTAACAATTAATCAAATTAATTAATTAAAAATAATAAAAAATCCTAAATAAATTCCAAACACTTGGAAACACCTCTTTGGGTCATCCCTGGCCTTTGGGGGTGATTCCATGAAGTTTGGGGTTGATTTTGGATCAAAATCCTTAAAACCTTCATAATTAAACAATTTTAAAATTCAATTAATTAAAGAAACCTTCAAAAATTATAAGTAGTTGTTGAAAATTCCAAATCAGTTAAACTCAAAGGCATACAACTCAAATTAAGATCTACTATTTATCAAAAATATCAAACGTCTAAAGTTTGGTCAAAGTCAAAAAGTCAACTTTCTCTTCAATCGTACTTTAAATCTAGGCCCAAACTTAAAAAAATCATAACATTTCATAGAAAACTCTAAATTGAGCAAACTAATAGTCTAACTACTCATCATAAAGTTTAATATTTATTAAAAATTTAAAACCCTCAAGATTAGCTCTAATTTGAAAAGTTAACTTTTGGACCATTAATTAATATTATTAAATAATTCCAATAAATCCAAAAATTCAATAATTTATTGAAATTCCAAAAAAATTTAATTTGATTAATAAAACACTTAACCAATATTTTAATACACAACAATTACTCCAAAGATGAGATTTATTGGATGGACTACTCCAGGCTGTACATTCTCTATTAGGGCGGAGCATTTTCTAAAAAAATTCTTGTTCTTGGATCTTTCTCTTTGGTCGTATAGGCACTGGAGGCAAAGGCAATTGGTGGTTGGAACTTTGGGTCAAGAAACTCTTGCAAAACATTCAAATCTATGTTTGGTAAAGGTAAACCAAACTCCAACAAGCAAGATTCAGGTCATCTACGAGGCTAAGTGTCTTAAGGAGGTCTGGTTCATCGAGCCTAGTGGCACAACGCCACGAATGAATTCAATAGAGTGTTAAACATCAAAATTAAGCTACTTTTAATTATTTAACCAAATTAAAATTGCTAATTCAACTACTACAACAAAATTTTTAGGATGGGCTACTCCGGGCTGCGGGGCTAAGTATCCTAAGGAGGCCTGGTTGCTCGAGCCTAGTGGCACAATGCCACGAACCTGTTGATGGAAAATATAAACTAATCTAACCTTTTTAAAAATTTATATTTAATTGAATTAATTAATATTAATCAACTCTTCATTTTTAATAATTTAAATCAACTTAATCAAACCCGATTGCTACTGGGTAACCCAGGCCTACGTGGCTATTAACTTAGTCCCAAGGAAGGTGAAATAAACTTCACGATCTCGATGAGCAAAAAAGGTAGTAATCATTTAACCATTAAAATAAATTTAATTTAAACTTTAATATATTAATATTTAAACTTTAATTAAATCTCCCTTTAAGCCTTCCACAAATTTGAACGCTAGATAACTTAAATTAATTGCCCAGCTTAAGATATACCCCAATCACATAACTTTTAGCACACACTTTAGATAGTTTGCTAGGACAACCAATTCTAGCTTAAGCTAGGCCAATATTTACATTCCTGCTATGTGCCAGATTGTTTGAGATTTTATTGCATGCTATGATTGAAAATTGATTGATGTGTTTGCTTTCTTTCTTTACAATACTCTATGAATTAATGTAATGGGTGATAGTTTACTCTTAGGTTAGGAACGATCTGGGTGCTCACTGAGTTTTTTGTAGGTGGTCATACTCATGTAGGGCAATAAAGGGGGTTAAATAATAATAAATATAAATGCTACAGGTGCTTTAGCTGCTTAGCCCCCCAAATAAAAAGAGCGTGGCCAAGTGTGTTTACTTTTTTATACATATATATAACTGATTAGGATTTGTTTTAATATTTAACTGCTTAGAATAACCTTACAGGAGACTCTAGAATTTTTATTTTTATATTGATGTAATTCATTTGAAATGTTGAGTTGTGAAAGTATATATTTGAGTTGGGATACATAGATCCAAAGGCTGGATTCTAAAGAGGAAAGGATACCCCTTTGGGGGATAGTCCTTTTCAATTTGATAGTCCAAATTTGAATCACTTTACTACCCAAAGTGAAAAGAATAAGCTCCCCTTTGGGGACAAGAGTTTTTTTTTATTTGGGTATTCAGCTAAGAAAAATCCAAGGAGTTTGTGGAGGAGAAGACCAAGGAGTTGAAGACAAAGAGTATCCCACTCATAGTCACTTGCATCTATTCTAGGATTAGAATCTGGGTTATTGTCAGTGGTGCCCGACCACTTTTAATTCATACAGATCCTGGGTTGTAATAAATGGGCATTTGCTTATGGACTTTACTTTAACGAATTAATTATATTGATATGTTTACTTTGATTTGATTGCATATAAGATTACCTACTTTTCTTAGTTTTTTGGCATTTGCATCTCATTTTTTAATTTAGCCTGGATACACGAAGGCTCGTGAGGGTACACCAAAATTTTTCTATTAAAACTAAAAATAACATTTTTAAGATAACACAGAAACTCTACAATCTAAAAAGTAAGCTCGGGACTATCATGAGGTCTCATAAACATCTTTGTTGCACTATTTTTTTCTTTGTTAGGCACCTCCCCGCCTGTGGGTTCTGGTGAACCACCTGGCCCATGAGGGTACAGATCTGTCAAGGATAATTTGTGCAATATCTAGGATAAAAACTATTTTAAAGCCTTTTTTTAAAAAAAACTACTTAATTCCATTTTATATGTTTAATCAAGTGGATTAACATGCATTGGATTAGAAATAAATTTAGAAGTGAGTCTAAATCTTAATTGCATTGTATTTCAGCATTTTCACCCCACATAAGTCAAGGGACCAATTAGGATCTGCTATAGATGTCAGTCCCAACTCTCAAAATATTTTATTAAAAATATCCTATTAAATGACTGGACTCATGAATTTTAATCGCCTAGATGGTTAGCTAGCTCCCTAATCTAGGCCGGGGTAAGTCCAGATTTTGTATTGTATTAGTCAGGTTAGGACTACTATGTTCTAGTGTCCAAATTTAGATCTAGAATCCATAACAAGTTTTAAATTATAAGACCCCCACTTTCAGAAATATAATCACAAATTTCTAATAAATCGTTCAACTCAAATTAAAACATCTCTTAATCTAAAACTTAAAGCCCAACACTTAGCTTAGGTTGGGATACTTCTGAATAGTTTTCAGAATCTCTAAGTGTCTCATACCTCTCTTCTATTGACTCCAAAACAAGTGCTCCAACTTGATCCATTCCCGATTGAAGTTTCAAAATCTAACTCCCTTGATATCACTCCTAGAAAATCTTTAAACAAAATTTTTGCTGTTGTTTTAATCGAGAGTTTTCATAGGATACTCCAATTTTCTACGATGTAATTAACTACGAGGGCTTGTGCTCGTAGGAGATTTAGAACCCACATCAATTTTTAAAATCAATTTTCAAAACTCAATTAGTCTTCTTTAGGAAAAACTAAATCATTAATGATCGTTATTGTCATATTCAAAGAATTGACAGCAAATGATATTTACTCCCTTTGGGGAGATATATCCTTTATTGATAAAACTTTGGATATGAACTTAACGATAATCCTTCTGGACTATCATAGTTAGATATTTGGTTGAACTTCATTTTGACCCTTTGGGGCCATACAAAGTTCTCTCTTAAATCCAGTCACAATATCTATGATGAAATTTATACTTCTAAATCTGAACCCTATTCAGAGATTTTGTTACCACCTCCTAAGGTGGTATATCTTTTATGACAGGATGTTTGATTTTAGAATTAAAAATTTATGTAAATATTAAAATTCCCCAAAAGAAAACTGATCCTTTTCAAAACCTGCTTTAAACACTAATAATATCAGGGTTTCTAGAAGATCTTTTGATATTAGAAGAGCTTCATAAATGCTGAGATGTGCTGGGATTTTTCTTAAAGGGTAAATGATAGTATACTCTATCCCTTTATTTGTATCATATTTTTTCTTATGATCTTTAGAGATGATTTCTTCATTGATGACTATATATTTTCTTTTGTCTTTGCTTGACAACCCCTTTTTTAGTGGCAGTGGTAGTAGTTTTCCACTTCTTAATCATACTTGAGCCTTCTCATTCGACTCAGCCTCATCTAATAAAGTTTTTGTTGTATGTTCAGAGCCTTCATTCAGCTTTGCATGCTTCATTTGTGAAATTATTTATCGATCTGATTCATCATCACTTGGAAAATATAACTCTTTTTCTAAGTCATTATTTATTTGCAGCATCATCAGACATGACTCAGATGTCATTTTATCAATCATTTTTATAGGAGAAATTAATATCTAACCCCTATCATGATCTTTAATAGAATCTCTTTGGCATATAGTTGATGCTAATGAGATGCCTCGACATGTTTCTATATGGAGTGATTCTACATCTTCTTGTTCATAATCTTCCACTTCTGTGATTGGTTTATTTGAAGTTTAGATATAAAATATGTAAGTGTTATTGGTCGCCTTAGTAGTTGATGATAATCCTCCAAATTATTGATGATCTTTTTGGGTACGGTCCTCTTCTTTTCTTGCTTGCTGTGCTTATTTGAGTTACTGGACTTCTTGGAGAATATCTTATAGAACTGCTTCGTATTAGAACACCTCTAAGTTGATGACCTGGAAGTAGATGCACTTAAATTTAAATTTTCTTTTAATTCAAGTACTGGTTCTATAGAGAATTTTCATTTTATACCAAGAACTCCTTCTAGTTGTTTGATCATCTTTCTTATTTTCTTTGAGATTGCAGTCTGTCATTCTTCTTTTTTTGGCATTATTTTTTTCTTCATTTTATCTCATTCCTTTGCTGGGGGTATAGGAGAGGACACAATAATCTTTACAGATTCCTTTTTTGGGTGAACTAAAATGCTATTTGATAGCGTAAATTCACCATCTCTGTATTTCTTATCAAACCAGTCTTTGATGACATAACAATCTTTAATAGGGTGACTGATAACTCGGTGATATTGGCAATAATTTGGGTTATCTTTCTAATCAGCTTCTTTAGATTTTTACACTCCAAAAACTCAAGACCAGCATTAAGCACTTGCTTAAATAACTTTGCCATGCTTTCTCTTTTAAAAGATTATTTTCTATTCATTTTTTCTTTAAGGAATGTGATGCAATCACCAGTTCTTAGCTTTGAACATTCTTCTCCATTATGAAAAGTCTGAGACTTATCATTTCCTCCCAATACTAATTTTGACTAGGGCTTGGTATACTATTTTCCTTTGTCATCTTTAGGAGTAGACTATTTTTTTTATCAATCCTTAAAGATGATACAGAATATACTTCATCCCTTCTAGTATCCACAGCTTTATTTCTTTGGGGCCTATCTGAATAATATTCAGACTTAAACAGGTTTAACTTTTTAAACTTAGCTACTCTGTCTAGTAGCTCTTGATAAGTGGTGATGGAGGCCATGCATAAAAATGGTAACATCTTATAATCAATGTTTCTCATTAGTAGTTGAATGGCATGCTCCTCTTCTAACTGTTGTTCACATTTTATACTCAAATTACGCTAGTGAGTGATGTACTTTGTCACTGACTCACCCTTTTTTCATTTGTCTAGGGCAAGGTCAGTGATAGTAGTCTTCTCGATAGTGCTGACGAATCTTTTCATGAACATAGTTTCCAGTTATGCAAATGTCTTGACAGAATCATTAGGAAGTTCAGTGTACTATTCAAAAGCAGTCGTAGTCAAACTACTAATTAATTGGCAGAAGAATAAAGGATCCACGCCTCCAGTATTTTAATAAGTTGCTTTAAACTGAGCTAAGTGTTGTTCAGGATTGCCGGTGCCATTAAAAGTATTTAATTTAGGCACTTAATATCCTTTAGGTATGGCACCTGATCGTACTCGGCTGGATACTGGCAACCCTTGCTCACAAACTTGTCTACCTACTCTAAGGCAATGCCATCTTTAATCTTTTTATTAATGATTAGTTCTAGCTATGGATTCATCATCGGCTCAGATATACTTATAATATTTTGGTGTGTTTGTAAATGAATAAGTCGATCATCCTCATTTCCTCCTTCAGGTGTGGTTCGTATTCCAGATACCTAAGGTATTGGGTCAGTTGGCAAATTAGTAAGAATACTACTTGATATCTACTGGTTCACAGGCTGACCTGGTATATGATGATCAGTTGGTTGAGCAAGTGCAGGATTAATGATGATGTTCATCTACATTAACTATATCATCGTAGTCATTTATGCCATCATTTTTGTCATCTTATTATTTAGTTCTGATATCTTATCTTTTTCCTTCATTTAAAGTTTCAAATACCTTTTTGCTTGTGCTAATGTCTTAGCAAGTACTTCTTCTTCTTGATCATCATTTTGTCCATTGCCTGAAGGGACTTCTTCTTCTTCTTCTAACTGCTCATACTGAGCTTGATCTTCTTGAGAGGTTGTTGTTTTAGAAGAAGTGGGCCTTGCTTTGTTATGTCATCTATAGCCACATGTTTGAGGTGGCTCATCACCATGCCCCACCATATAGACAGCCTCAACCTCCATAGTATCTTCATCTTCATATATTTCTTATACCCAAATCTCAAAGTGACGCTTCCAATAGATCTATGGTTCTGCATGCGGTATAGGAACTTCTTCGATTAGAGGAGTACGATCAAATTTGACCTTCTTCTGTAGAGATAGAGTTGACTTGCAATAAGATTCCTTCGAAGATTCTCCAAGGTGTCAACTATTGTAAATAATAATAGGAACCTTTTCTTTAGTACCCATTGTTGATGATTTTTATTAAAGGTGGATCTCTGGGAGGTTGCACTAGATGTCATGCCTATATTGACTTTTTTCTGTAATAATCTTCTTTAAGGAGGTCTCGACCTCCAAATTTCTTTTTCCTTCCACTGGGATCTTTTGATATCAGAATCCTGAACACGAGGTCTAGGATTCAGAACTCTGTCTACCCTGGCGGATAGAGTTTCATACTTCTTCTTCTGAGGAATAGGAGTCTGCTACTATTGTTCCTAGAAAGATTGTTTTAGCTCACCAATAGAGCTATTTCTTTTAACCCATTTTAGATTCGCATATCTATTATGGGTAGGCATGTTAACCTTTGGTTCTAAGGCTGGGAGTATTGATGGATGCACTGGTAGTGGTTGTTGAGCTCATAGTTTTGCATTCAACTTTCTTCTTTTCCTTCTTGTGAGCCTTCCTCCATATGAGGAGGCTTTAGCATCATCCTTCCCATGTGCAGATAACTCAGTGGCAGAGTCTTCTTTTTGACATCAGTCTTCTTCATAGTTAGAACTTCAGCGTGTGAGAGCCTCTCAAAGATTGAGATCCTATTTTGTTGAACTTCTATAGCAGTAGTAGTTTTATCTACTCGTGATTGTTGCACAGAATAAGCACGTCGTGCATAATTTTTTGTAGAATTAGGCCTCATAGGATGACCTTGAACAGTTATGCCGTGAATAGGTACGGCTACAGCCTTTACAATAGTTGCAGAAAATTCTAAGCTACCAAATCGGATGGTGGCTTCAGAGTCTCTAGTGTTGATGATGGCATTAGCTAGCTGCATGCTAGCGTCTCGTTCTAGTTGGATGGTGAAGGGAGTATTCTGCAGTTTCGTTATGCACAAATGAAAGGTAAGGGTTAGTAGTCAGAAATTAAAACATCACCCCATACTTTCAAAGTATAAAGACTAGTCTGAATAAAATTATATATATATATATATATATATATATATATATATATATATATATATATATATATAATAAATTTTATCTGATTGTATTATTTCAAAACCCTGATTTTAATTAATTTATTAGAATCTTGATAATTTCATCGCCAAAAATCTGTGGGCTCCAAAAATTCAATTGATACGCTCCCGGCCTCTTTGCAGCATCGGGTCTCTTTTTTTGTTTATTTATAATGTCGGTAGAGAGTTTTAACATATTTAGGTTCCGGATGAATTTTTAGAAGGCAGATTGGGTTTTAGATAAGACACTATCCAGAGATTTTGCCCTCATTTTGTGAGGACTTTATGATCTAAGTTCTAGTTTCCTATAGGTGCAAGCCCTATAGTTAATTCTCGGATCATCAGATTTTATAATCATATGTGGCGGTTGGAGCACATGCGGGTGTAGCATTCGACCCTGCGCAGCATTTTTAAACATTGTATTTATAACTTTACCATTTTTGTAGGAGCACATGCATGGGGGATTTAGTTTGCAAATAGATTATAATATTAATGAGCATTTGACCCTGCACAGCATTCTCGTATATTTATGTTTGTAACTTTAACACATTTGTCGGAGCACATGCATGGTTTTATTTTATTTTATAGACTGGAGTTATTATAGAGATATAGACTTCTGTCTGCTTGTACGAGTGTTGTGGATTTGGTGTCATATCTTAACTTGACTATGATCTTCAGTGCTTCACAGTTATTATAATACTATCTACTAATCAACTTGTAGACATATATCTAAAACAACCTTCTTCAATCTTGTTTGAAGAATTAAGGTTACTAGTAGTAGCTTGAATTTACCTTAAAGAAAAGGAGATATTTTCTAGAGTAGATTCATTTAAAAATAGGAGAACCCCCACCTTGACTTCTTTTTTCAAAGTCATATATTTTGTTAGTATTATTGCTTCGCAATTCTTCCAAATTCTATTTAAACATTCCCATGGCTAGGTATACTACCCCTTGCATACAATAATCCTTTAAATGTTTAAAGTCTATTGCAATAAATTTTGAAGCATCTTGTGTCACACCTCATGTGTGCAAATGTATGATTTCAATTTGACTAAGGGGTGCATCAAACCTATATGTTTTTTGTAAACTTAATCCTTTGACTTATAAGAGTCTATCTAATGCAAGGATGAATATATGTATATGACTAAGAAGAATGGATCTATATTTGGGAGTGTTGTCTTTTGGCTGTGGAAGAGATTGTAATTCTCTAATCCTTGGATGAGTAATCCTCTACAATAGAAGGATTATCACTCCACCCCCAAAGGGATTACATGCGTGGAATTTCAAAGTGATTTGAAATGTATATGTGTATTGGATTCGAGATTACACTTGTTCTTTTAAGCGTGGTTCCCATCATTTCATCATTTTTTTATTTAATTAAAATTATACATAATTAATTAAAGTGACAAATTGATGGTGTGGGGTCCAATTTTGCTCAATTAAAATTTCAACAGCCTTCCGGCGTCCCCTCCCCGGCACTGGGAGGTAAGGAGGGCACTTTTGTTTGAGAGCTACTCAGTAGATTAATTGTACATAGGCTGGATTATTGTAAAACATTGATTTCCTGCATTTTATTTGATTTTAAATGCTAATTAATTATGTTAATCAATTTAGTGAAATCAGTTTACTCATTAAGTTATTAAATTGATTGTGTATTCTGATTAAAGTTTGTGATCAAAATTTTATTCAATTATTTTTGTTGGGTTTAATTTTGAGTTTTAAATTTCATATGTTAAAAAAATGTGTTTTAAAATTAATCATGTTAGGTTTAATTTGATTATTAATCATTTGTATGAGTTAAATGAAAGTTAAATTTTAATTTGAATTTAATTTGTTCAATTAATTCAATTAATTAAATTTAAAGTAAAGTCTTAATTTAACTACAGTTTTGAATTCAAAATTGATTTACAGATCTGATTGAAGTTTGTTTGTGAATTAGTTATTTAAATAGACTCAATTTGATTACTTAGTTAAATTAGTTAGAGTTCAATTTTATCGTAAGTTGAATGTTGTCTAATTAAATTTGAGTTTAATTAAGTTAAAGTATCTCATATTAGATTTTTAATTTGATTAAAGTTTAGGTTATCAGTTAGTTACATTAAAGTTTCAAATTAATTAAAACTTTTTTACCTGACTTAATAAAAGATTTTAAAGTTAAACCAATCTCAAATTGAATCATTGAGTCTATTAAGTTTTGATTTTAACTCAAGCTTCAAATCAATTGTTTAATTAGATTTTTGAATCAATCAAAAGCATCTAACTGATCATATTTTCAGTAAGTTAAATAGACTCTTTTTCTTTCCTCTCAAATGGTTAATCAACTATTGAATTAACAGAAGAGCTTTGTTTTGGATTTTTGAAATTTTTTAATTCAGTTATATTAGTTAATTAGTTTGAGTTAATAAATTTTATATTAAATTCATTAGTTAATTGAATTTTAATTGTGAAGTTTCAGATTAATTGAATTAAATGGTTCAATTAAATGTTCTCAAATATGCCTAAGTCCGAAATTTTTTTAGAAAATTTTGGCAGCCTCCCGGCATCCCCTCCCCTCGCGGGGAGGTAGGGGAGGGCACTTGCCCTTTTGGCTCGACTCGGCTGGAGCGAATCTACGACGAGGAGATTTGGGAGAGCGAATCGATCCCATAAATGTCTTCGATCCCTCGATCGGATCAGATTGATGACCAAGGGCTTCGGGGGACCATATCAACCTCGGGACTTCCTTCAAGTCATCAATTTGTTATAATACCTATTAATTGAATGATTTAATTACATTTAAAAAAAAAAGTTTCTATCCCCCTCGAAAATCCGACAGCCTTCCAACGCCCCCTCCCCTCGCGGGGAGGTTGGGGAGGGCACTTGCCCTTTTGGCTCGACTTGGCCGGAGCGAATCAATGGTGAGGAGGTTGAGAGAGCGATCGATCCCATTAGTGTCCGCGCTCCCTTAGTCGGATTTGATCGACGACCGAGGGCTTTGGAGGACCGTATCAACTCCGGGACTTTCTTCAAATCTTCCCACCTATTTTAAAATCTCTTAATCTCTTTTTTTATTAAATATATAATATTTTATTTAAAATAATAATAATAGTAATATATATTATATTACATACATTTGTATTATATATATATATATATATATATATATATATATATATATATATCATAACAGAGAGGGAGAGAAGAGCCGGCCAGGTATCGGGCTAGGGCACAGGTCGGAGACCAAGCGGAGACAGAGGCGGACTCATGGCGGCAGCTTGGTCGGCAGCGGGTTAGGGCACGGCGGCTGGGTCAGAGGCAGAGGTGGGCGGTTCGTCCGAGTTGGCTTCGGGCTTGGACAAGGGAGAACGGCCGACGGAGGTTTGGACCGGAACAGGAAGTGGAAGCAGTGGTCGAAGCGGCTGCAGGTGGCCGGAGGTCGATGCGGCTAGGGATTTGGAGAAGGCGGTCGGTTTGCTTGACGGAAATCGCACGAGGCACCAGGTATGTCTTGAATGCTTTAGGATTTTTGAATTCCTACGGTTTTGAGAGAGTGTCCTTGATTTTTCCGTGGGAAGGGATTTTGTGTCAAGAGGAGTGGGGTAGTTTGTGTGAGATCGTGGGTAAGGTCGTGTGATCGTGTATGAGCGAGGCTTGCCGACGGTTGAGTCGTCGGTGAGTCATTACAGGTCAACAACACAGAGATCAAATAACCTACTAAGCTTTAAAAAAGTATATAAAGAATTAGAATTCATAAAAAATTTATCATATGTACAAGGGCATCACTTTTTCGAGATAAGCAAAAATATAAGTACATACCATAAAGATGAATGCTGGACTTCTTGAAGAAGATAAATATATCTAGCTATAATCACTGGAAAGACTTTTATTTTTCTCTTGAATGACTCCCCTTTTCTCTTTTCCTATTTCTTTCATCTTTCTAGTATTTCTTCTTGTGGATTTCTATATAGTAGTTTATTTTGTGAAGAGTTTGCTTTCTAATATTAATGATCAACCCTTATTGAAGAATTTTAGCTTTCAAGTTGTCACTGGTCTTTTGGGATATCACACATAAGGACACTTTCCTCCCATAAATTTTCAACGCATCTTACAACTGATGTACAATGTATCTGTATAACTGGTGGGCATAAATAAATTGAGACATCTTGAATATATGTTGTGAAACCATGCAATGCATTCACACATAGGTTAAGATTTCGTTTGGGATGACTTTTTTAGTACTTTTTAAAGCAGTTTTTTAGTATAAAAAAAATTATACTAAAAAGCTGCTTTAAGAAGCAGTAAGAAAGTTGTCCTTTCTTACTACTTTTTAAAGCAGATTTTTAGTGCAATTTTTTTTTTAATTTAAGAAATTTTTATACTAAAACACTGCTTAAAAAAACTGTAAAAAAATCATCCCAAAGGAAGCCGAAGTCTACAATTTTATGTTTAGAAGCAAACTCGATATGTTTGTGATTAAAATGTTTCGACGTTTCTGCATGTGATGAATGAATTAGCTTCAAACATTTTGATAATGTCATTTCATATGGCAGTAGAACATCTCTATAGATATATAATAAATTTTTGAGCATCATCATTAAGAGCATCTGGATAAGTTTCTCTAAACTGTGATCAAATATCATTTTTAATATCTCTATTTATTCTAAAATAGTTATTGAGAAGCCAGAACATTAAAAAATCTACACCTTGAACTTGAAGAATTTCTTCAATTAATACTCCTCGTCCCATTAAAAAGTCTATTATACATTCATTATTCTTCATTTATAATATTATCCTTAAAGCTATAATTATTTATGATGAACTACTTAGTTATCATGCATACACATAAATAATATTTGTTTATCTACATAAATTGATATTGTATACATTAATTATTTTATATTATATGTTATTAATTATTTTATTATGCATTTGAAAACTATTAAACTGTATATTCTTACCGATTTAGAGTTGTTTCTAATTGTCAAACTTAATTAATAAAATAAAAAAAAATATCAATGTAATATATATAATAGGCTCCAAGTAGGCAATCCGTACCCTATTTATTTTGTTCAATTTGGATTGGTATATTGAAATTAAGTTATGTTTTTTAAAGTGTTTGTTCTCAAGTTTTACAAAGGTCACCGTGTAACTTTTTATATATTATTTTATTCTCCATTCGGAACGTTATGACTATAAGAGTACTAATTTTCACTGATTGATTTCTTTTGTATTGATCTTTGATGATTCTAAAAAATGGAGACTCTTCTAATTGACAGTATAATTATAAAAGTGTATTATTTTAATGTTTTACATGAGCTCTATAAATTTGGGAAATTCTGAATACTCTATCTTGACAACTAAAAAAGTGTTGGTTTTTTCTTGTACAAGAAATGTCATGATATGATTCTTTATAGATATTGCATTAAAACTCACATATTCATTTTGCACGCATTTCATGCTTGGAGCTTTGTATTGGAAAACAAATTGGGCCCAAAGGTGAAAGCATTCTCTTTTGGAAATTTTATGTACTGGAAGCTCTCTGTATTGGAAGTTTTCTATTTTTGTTTCTTTTTGCTCAGCACCTATCTTCGTCGACTATGGTCCTCAGACCACCGTCACCCTATTACGGTCCCTTCGATCTCTGTCGCTCGACTATAATCTGTCCAACCTTTGTCACTCGACTACAGTCCTTCCGACCACCGTCACATGATAATGGTTCCATTAACCTTCGTCGCCCGCCAATTACGGTCCCTCTAACCTCCGTTGCCTGACGAAGACTCATCCAACCTCTGTCACCTGACAATAGATCTCCATAGCCCATCAACTACGTTCCCTTCGACCTACGCTGCCTGACAACAATCTCATCGACCTCAATCGCCTGGCAACGGTCCCTCCAACCACAATTGTTTGTTGACTATAATATCTCAATCCACTATCACATAACAACGGTTCCTTCAACCTTCATCGCACATCTACTATTTTCATTTTGACATCCATCGCGCTCCAACTAATCCCTTTGACCTTTGTTTCTCGACAATGATTTCTCCGATCTTTGTCGCCAGACTACTTATAAAAGTTGTTGTATGGAAAAAAGGTAATTTGCTCCTTAAAATATAATTTTTTTTGTTTAAATAGTTAAGCATAAGTGTTATTAAGTTGTTTGGGGCTTAGAATGTTTAAAGCTTTTGGTTAAGGAACTGAATTTGTGAAGTTTGGATTTTCTGCTGCAAGCGCTGCGGCATTGGATACGAGCGCTCTGGCCTTCTAAGCTTGGGAAAATGCCAATTTTTTAAGGTTTGGAGGTGTGTTTTGGGTAGGTAGTATTAGTAAGGAAGTGTAAATGACCCCTAGGATAATTAGGAAGAGTTTGGGAATTGTGGAAAGTAGCACTGCGGCGTTGGAAATGGGAGCGCTGTAACGTTCCGATAAATTAGCAGTTTTAAAATAATAAATATCCAAAGTCACTAACCCAACCCCATTCACCCAGTGGCTTGCCAGAGAAGGAAGAGAGCAAGGAGAATGAGAAAGCTAAGATTTGGAATCTGAAATCTGATTTTTGTCGGTTCAGTTAGTTGGAGAAATTATCAAGCTCCATGTAGGCAACCTACACCCCATTTCTATGTTCAATTTGGATTGGAATATTGAAAGTTATGCTTTTTAAAGTATTTTTTCTCAAGTTTTACAAAGGTTTCACCATGTAATATTCTATATGTTATTTATTCTCTATTTTGGATATTTTGACTATAAGAATGCTAATTTTCCTAGGTTGATTTCTTTTTTATTGATTTTTGATGATTCTAAAATATGGTGACTCTTCTAATTGGCAGTACAATTATGTAAGTATGTTAATTTAATGTTTTATATGAGCTTTATAAATTTGGTAAAATTCTTAATACTGTATTATACAAGAAAAGTCATGATATGATTCTTTGTAGATATTGCTTTAAAACTCATAGATTCATTCTGCATGCATTTCATGCTTAGAGCTCTATATTGGAAAAGAATTGGCCCAAAAGTGAAAGCATCATGTTTTTGAATTTTTTTTTACCTGAAGCTCTCTGTATTAGAAGTTAACCTATATTGGTTTCTTTCTGCTCTGCACCTATCTTAAACAGGTGGGAGGTGGCTCTGCTCTACACCTTGGTAACCAAGTGGGATGTGGAAGATTGGGAGTTATAAGGGGTATTAGAGCATTCACATTCTACATTCATATGTGTATGTTCAATTGAATAATATTTTATGGTTATTAAGTTTAAAGGGTTCTTTGTCCATTTTTTTAATAATTATGAGTTGAATCTTGTGATGAGAATTGGGTCTACCCTACTGAGTTATAAACTCACTATGTTGCTTATAGTTTCAGGCAAGGGTAAAGAGTGTCACAATTGAACACATCCATCATATTTCTTTTATTTCATCAAAATAAATATCTACACTACAGTAAATTGCTATAAGCAAGAGCTATAGAATTTAAATTTAATTATCCATGACTGTACAAAAAATTAAAAATAGCAAAATACATATAACCTCAGATCTGATTCTAAACTGCTATTCTAAAATGTCCTTCCCCTTCACATATCATGAAAATTAGATGCAAAACTACAGTGAACTACAACTGCTCAGTAAGCCACATAATTCGATCTAAAATTTCAAATCCTTTTATTAAATATTTTGTTGAATATTTAAAAATAGTTAAATGCAGTTTAAATAAATCATTATACTAAGAGATGTAATAAATACATAGTAGTTATTCCTTGATTTAAATAGTAATACTGAATAAATACATAAATTAAAATTCATATCATAGAGCAGTTCATATCACATTTTTTGGATCCAGATAGAAACTCAAAGAATTCTAATCCCTTATGACTCCCTTTTTGTTTATGCTTGTAGCATTAGAACATACCACATATATCTGTCTCAGATATAATTTTAAAGTATTCTAGCCCCTTAAAACTCCCAGCAATTCCCTGACGTGGATAGAATCTCAGAGGATTTTGGCCCCTTATAACTCTCAACATATATAATTTAATCACATATGTATATATATCACCACATTATAACAATTAAAGAGTAATTGAGCATGTAACAAAATTGCACAGTTTTCTATAATGTTAGGCAACAGAAAATCCTCCTATACAAAATACACATTTTCAGAAAATTACCAAATTATAAGAGATTATGTAAAATAATATTTTAAGACTTTTATTGTACTATACAACTATTTTTCAATATCCAAATAATTTTTTATTCAATAAAAATCTCACAAATTTTAAAACTTCTGTTATAAAATTTTCAGAAAATATTCAAAATGTGCATAATCGTAATATTTATAACATATAAAAAGTCATGCTGTTAAACTTTACTTCTGCAAAGATATCCATATTTTTTGCTAACGAAAACAAAATTTTAATAAAAAAATTTACTAAAAATTATGTATTTTTAAAAATTGAGATGAGTATAATATGACTTACCTCGAGATGAACAAGTTTCCCAAGTGGGCTGACTGATGAAAATGACCCGAAGTCTCCCAAAATCGGATTTTTAATTTTTCTCTTTTCACTTTTCTTCCTAAAATTCTAAATTCCCTCTCTATTTGGGCAAAACCGAAATGACATTAAAAATGACATTTAATAATAAGGCTTATTGCTTTTAGATATTTTTTTATAATAAAATATTCAAAATACATCAATATAATTATTTCATTATTCAATTTTAGCTCAAAATAAGTTTATATCTTTAAAACTCGTGATTCAAAAATTACAAAAAATTTTCATAAATTAGTTAAGCATGTTTAAAACACTATGGTGAAATTGGTTTGAAAAACGGACACCTAATAGTTCCAAAATTCTCACAAGTGCTAATTTCTTAAGAAATTTCAACAGTACCGAAAATATTATAAAAATAGGATAATTAAAGCACTACTCCATAAATGTTCTAGTAAAGACGTTTTGTGATTTAGACTTATGATGACTCCTGAAATAATTTTGACTGTTTTAGGTCAAAATAATCCTTAAAAAATACTTTTTTAAGGGTTTCACAAATAGCCTATTGAGTAGACTTGTTGCATAGAAAGTAAAGGAGCCGAGTTATCAGGTATTTTATTTTGGGTTCCCAAAATAGTATATTTTGTTGATTAAATTTCAAAAAAGAAAATCTTGTATATGATTATTTTGAGAAATGAATTTTTGTTATGCGCACTCTTTAGATATTTATATTTTCATGATTAGTGGCTCACACGTATTTGTCAAAATGAGATTATTAGCTTAGTAAGTTTAAGGAATTAGGATTAAATTTTTCTCTAGATTTTAAGGCATCATACTACGATCCCTCTGACCACAGTTGTCCACTGAATATAATCCCTCCAACCACTATCACATGGCAGTGGTCCCATCGACCTCCATTCCCTTTGACCTTTGTTGCTTGACAACGATCCCTCCGACCTCTGTTACTAGACTATGATCGCTTTGACCATCATCATCTAACTACGATTCCTTCAACCACCATCAAATAAATATGATCCTACAGACCAAATGAACATACTAGCATTTTCTTGAAGATAACTCTTATGTTATTGGATTCTTCCTACTCTAACCATGTAATATGCTCTATAAGATTTATATTAACAAGTTGTGCCAACACCTTCCTCTACGGAAGGGCATCATTTGTAATCAATGACAAATAATAGTGAAATCATTTTAGCTAGGCTAGGCCCCCTAGTTTTTCACTTTCCTAGGTTTTTTTACATAAAAAATCTGGTCTTTTATGATTGTTTCTCCCCTCTCTCTCATTTGTGCATGTATGATGGATTTTTATATAAATCTAGAACAGTAAACATTATATGTATTGTTTACCCCTACACACTAAAACATGCGAAACAGGGCAAAATTAACAAATTAAGTGTCATGCGCGTCAGCATGATGCATCACTTGAATGGTCAAAAGTCCTTCAATTGCCAAATGGACTTTGCTGTTGCGATCAAAGTGTCGAATTCTCCTAAGAGGACACCCTTCGCAGTTAAATTAGACAAGATTGGTCAAAATAGATGACTGAACCTGAAATTGATGCGTGACATTTCCCAAATGGTGTCCGATGGAAAAACAAAATTCACTGTTGCGTTCGGAGTGCCTTCGATACCTAAAAATGACCATAAATTTGTCTAATTAAAATTGCATGAGGAGATCAGCGCTGATCCAAAGGCAACGACGTACAAAATAAGAAAATTTATGTGCAATATTGCCTAAATGATGTTTGATCACAAAATGAACTATGCTGTTACATTCGAAACGTCGACAATACCCAAGAATGATTAATTTTTCTCAACAAAATTTGCCTAGGGAAATCGACATGAATCCCGAGATGATGGCTCAAGAACTTCAAAAAAAGTCACATGAATTGAGGCAAAATTGACATTTTAAGATTCATTATTTAATAATAATAATAATAATAATAATAATAATAATAATAATAATAATAATAAGTAATAATAATGTTATTATTAATATTATTATTGATAACAAAATAATAATAATAATAATAATAATAAGAAAAAAATGCTAACCTCATATCCTGTCGAATCCTCCTGGAGATCCCGCTAATTTTTTGCTAAAATCCGGCTGAAAATTCTTGTAGATTAGCGCTGAGATAGCCTAAGATTTGCTCACCTCATTCATGCTTCACCCTTGTTGTTAAAACGAGACCGAACGGCCTTCTGTTCTTCTTCTTCTTCGTGCGCAAAGCTCCCGATCCAACATATCTCGTTCCCGTCATCGTGCCAACTTCCTGCACTGAACACTACTTCTGATCCTTCCTCAAGACTAGTCCCAGGTCTAAATGCTTGTTCTGACCAAATCTGATCCCAAGCTCACCTGCCTCTACCTTTATGTCCACGGTAGAGACCAACTTCCTCTGGCCTGATCTCCATGAACTCGCAACCTTTCCGTGACTCTGAACTGACCAGAACCTTTGATCCTCAGCTATTCACATCCTTCTATACTGAACCCCTTAGCCACGACGTATACCTGACTTCTAATTAATTTTAAACCCTACTTCTTCAAATTGTAGATGTCCCACTTCCTCGACCTCACTCAGTTGCCCGAATCCTGCAGCCTCAACCTTTCGATCCACCCCTATGACACTTGAAAGTCATAGGCCACCCGTCCCTTATAAATCCAGCAAGGACTCTTTAATCTCTAGCCTCCTAGACCCCCAGTGTCTTGCTCCGATTTTCCTCGCAACAAGCTGTCAATCCCGCTTTCTCTTCCACTTGGAGCCAGATCCACCTCCACCTTCTAGTCTGAAGCCCAACATCACAAGCAATGACCTCCTATGCCCTCAAAACCAGACTCCCTTTAAGCTGTTCCAACTTAGGTGTGTCAAAAGTTGATACGATCTGAAGCCCGACCCAAAAAAACCTAGTTTGAGTCGACCCGTTTATAAAATAGGTTGGGTTCGGGTTCAGATTTCTTACTCGTCTGAAAATTGGGTCGGGTTCAGGTTGACCTGGATCCTCACGTCTCGACTAGATCATGGTATGTCGAGTCCCGAGTCACATCCCTTAGCCCTCGTCCTGGCGCCATCTTCCTCACTTGCTTTGCCAACTGGTGGTCCGGCAGGCTCTTACATCGCCACGCTCGGGTCGACCCCACCTCAAAAGTCTGACCTTAACCGTGCGCTGCATGCACCTGTAGCTTACCAGGTAAAGCCCAAACTCCGCCTCACCTATGGCCTAACTCTGACTCAGTCCCTGCATTCAAAAAATGGTGTTTATCTAGAACCTACGAGTCTACGCAATCGTGCCTACGCGACTTAGAGAGTGCGCCCACAGAAGGAAGGTGGAAGTTTGGGTTCATGGGTCTGATCAGGGTTAAAAATTCTGACCCATTTGTAAAATTGGGTTGGGTTAGGGTCAACACGTTTGGACCTTAGTCAATTCAGGTTGGTCCTGAACTCGACCCATTGACTCGTTTTGACACCCCTATTTTAACTGATGAATCTCCTCCACCCGCTCGATCTCCACTCAACCCACCACAGCCAAAAGTCATAATTCATCTACACCCCAATCTCTTTAACTGAGATTTGTGCCAATCCCTCTATATAACCATCTAGCTATTGGCCTATTTGAACTCACAATCCAACCTCCAACATTAGCTCCACCCAAAACAAATTCACAATCAAATAACAACCCTTTTTTTCTTTTATTTATTCATTATTAATCATTATTATTAATCAACATCATTAGTTAGCATTATCATTATCCCCATTATTGTTGTTATTATTATTATGATAATTATTACTACTATTTAACAAAAAAAGAAGAAAATAAAAGAAGAAAGAAAGATTAAAAAAATAATAAAAGGAAAGTTATGTGCATCGATCTTTGAACTCATCATCATTGACATCATTTTCATCATCGTCACCTTCACAAAGGTATAATGCTTTCAAAACTCAAAAAAAAACCCACAAAATCCCATCCTCGGCACTTGTGGAGCGCTAGGAAACCACATATACATTCTTTTCTTAGCGTGGTAGGAGGGAACCCGGTGCGACACTTGCGATAAGGCGGGTAAGCCTTATATATACTTTTCTTAGCGTGGCAGGGACAACTTCTAAGTACTCGGGTGTGTGCCTCAGTGCCAGTGGGAAAAAACTGTGTGTTTCAAACATGTACCCCTGAAGACCCATACACGGCTTTATTGGCGTGGTGAGATTGAATAACATGGCCACGGTGCCGCTCGACACCTACCATACACTCCTTTCTTGGCGTGGTGGGAAGGCCCAGACTCCCAGAATTTTACCTAAATGGGGGAATGGGAGGCTACAGAAATTCAAAATGAAGTGCACAGAACTTGAACTAAATATATGGGACTTGAACAAAACAAAACTACAGGGAACTGGACCTTAAAACTCTAAAATGCATGATCAAATTGAAAATACAAACACTGAACAATAAATTTGGATTATCTAAATGAATATTAATAAATAAGCAGGGGACCTGTAATGAACATAATAGCTCACTTATGAGGATGGGACTTATAATGTACTTCATAGTCCGCCTACAAGTAACTACAAATAATATGTAATGAATGCGACAATGTATCCACAGGCATATACAAGGAAATTGCAATGAATATAGTCCTCCCATAAAGGACTTATAGTGGATAGAACTCCAGATATAATTTGCCTGAAAGCAAGCATCAACATATCACATAAGCAAATATGCACTATGCTAAAAATAGTGAATGCAAAAATCCACTGATAGGCTCATCTGCGAGCAAGAATCAAGAACCCGTCATGCACATAATAACTCACACAAGGGCATTAACATGCACTAAGCGATGAATATAGTAATGCCCTATAGTCAACCTCAATATATATGTAAATATATTGAATCATGCAAGAAAGGAATGTTGCAAAAATACCCCCATGCATTATAATGTGTATTGATTTGTTCATAACATGCATATGCACATCACAAAATATAAAATACAACATGCAAGCATATTATCTAATATACAAAATACACCGTGTTGTGCCAGCGCATTACGCTGACTTGCAAATACATCATGCACTATATGGGAGTATTAAATTAACATGCCAATGCATTGTGAACATAAATAGGCAATACAAAAATGAAATATGTGAGCATATCACTCAATGTGCAAAATACGCCACACTGCAATGATATATTTCATTAAATGCAAAATGCGTCATGCATGTATACGCTTTAATGTACAAAATGTACTATGCAAGTGTACGACACAAGCATGTCGTAACTGCATGTAGTTAGGAATGAGTAGACATATTGTTGATATCCTCTCTTAGCATATAAATATACTATATGCATATATATTGCCGCATGCGAGATAAATATTGCAATATGCACACTGCACCATACAAACACATCATGTAAATAAAAAATTCAAGATACATGCAAATGCACAAGTACACATGTGGCTATATTGGTATATAAATGAAGGCATAAGCTTACGTATGAATATGCAAGTATGACAGATACACCCATTACATCACATATATATAATTGCCACTCAAATGCAGCAAGCAAAGTGCATGCAAAATCACATACTCGTATGCACCCTGACAAGCGTGTCTTGTGCACACATGTGACATCTGAGGATGCTACGCGGATTAAGAATGAACCCAAGTTCTAGCCTGATCCTTTTATGTGTGTAGAAAGGAGTCGACCCGACTCGAAGTATCAAATAAATATACGATCATGATATTGACAAGGATATTTGTTTATACATTCATATTAGGCCTTTAAGGCTTATAACAAATAAAATTCACTATTAAATGCATAAAACTGACAACAAACCTAGTCCCCTGTCAGTAAGTTGCAGAGCCGACCAGTGAAGTGGAATTGCCTATATTATCCCCGATAATGGACATGTTGACAGAAAATCTCAACTAGAGAAAACAACAAATAAGAAAAATACCTCCAGAATGCCCAAAAAATTCAAAATTCAAAAAATACCAAAATTTAAATTATTTAAAATTGAAATAAATCACCAAAATACCTAAACCAAAATCCATCCACCCTTCGTAATAATTTACCGAGGTGGAAAAATTTAGAGATTTCTTCAGCTCACAAAGAGAGCCAAGTCTGAACTAGAATATCACTAGGATTCATTTTCAAACAGTCTCTTACCAATAAGGATGTGGCACATGTTCTCTAACTGGTGGTTTCACCGCCAAATGGCACCATAGGTAAAGGGTTATGACCGAGACCCTCTGAACCGATAGTTTTGCCACCAAATGGTACTACTAAATTATGGTCATAGTCAAAGCCAGCATATTCCCCAATGACTTTAAATCTTTCAAACATGAATCAATATGATATAATCGATAGGGATCAAAGTCCTCTGTTAGTTGAGGTGGATTCAGATTTGTCCCCTTAGGCAAATATTCACCCCAAGTCTACAAGGTACCCTTAAATGAAGCAACTCATGGTTGCCAACAAGGATCATTATATCAGGTTGGGTCAACTACCTCCTTTGACTAAGTAGACTCAGGAGCACGATGACTTGGAACGATGAAACCATGGGATCTTGATCGAGTTTATCATCATTCCCCCTTCATCTGCTTTAAGTGCAAGGGGGTAAATTTTCCAATTTTAAATGTTGAATTTTCAAATACCAAATCATGTTGCTACTATATATATATATATATATATATATATATATATATATATATATATATATATATATATATATACTCCAGATGCTACGTATTTGTTTGATGACTAGCCTTCATCAAAAGTTCTCTCTCGCTATCAGGAGGGGCAATTAACTATAGGGGCTTGCGCCTGTAGGAAACCTGAACTCAGATCATTAAAGTCCTCGCAAAATGAGGGCGAAATCTCTGGTAGTGTCTTATGTAAAATCCAATCAGCCTTTTGAAAATTTGCCTCATAACTTACTTATTAAAATTCTCCTCGACAACCCGAAAAAGGAAAAAAGGGGTCAGCGGAGAGATTGGGGCGTGAATTTTCAAAGCCCACATCAATCTACCGCCGCAAATGTTCCAGCATACAACAATTATAATCAAAATTTTATCAGGATAAATTAAAAAAATTAGAATTTATTTTAAGATCAATATATTTAATATAAGTTGAAAAAGTTTTACTACGAAATAGAATTAGAGATCAATGAATAAATGATATTTTAATTTCACACATTGAGAAAAAATGTTTGATTGTATTGATAATAAAGTCATAATTCAATTTCTTTAGAATATGAAGAGTATGCACTGTAAATTGTTAGTATTTTTTATAATTTCTTAAATATTTTTAAAATAAAAAATTAAATAAAAAATATTTTAAAGCTACTAATGCCGTTCTCAAGCACAAATAAAAAAAATTATTAGAATATCTAAAAATTTTAATTTGTGCCCCTACTTAAAAAAAAATCTAGCTCCGCTAATTTGTGAGCCTTTTGAGTTCAAGCTATTGACTTCATAAATTTTAATAATATTTAGATGACATTTAAAAAAGTAATAATACATAATTTAATTATTAAAAAAGTACTTAAAAAACTAAAAAGTAAGCATAGTTGCCTCTTTAACAACAATTGTCTATTAACATGGCAAGCAAGTCTCTCATTTAAAATGCTAAATTTAATTGTTGAAATTGGTTATGTATTTATAACTTTTTTATTTAAATTTTATTAAGTTTTATCTAATAAATTTTATAAAGTTTTATTTAAAATTTTCATTCGGATTATAAAAAAATGGGTGAAAAAGATAAATTAAATAGCATTTGAATGACTTTTACCATAAATAGAAGTTGTATCATCATTACAACATTACCTCACAAATTCATTTTAGCTATAAATAGCAATTATCATTTTGGTCTCTGCTAAAATTTCTTCTCCCTTAATATCCTGTCAACTTCCGAAGGAGGAATTAATTGGTTTTGCCAAAAAAAGGCATTGGTTCATATATTTAAAAGGAAGAGACATACTAATTGATATATATTCATTCTTCAATATTGAAAAATTTCATTGAGAGTTACTATTCTTCTTATTCAATGCCTTCATCATGGTCCAATCTTCCTCTCGATCTACTGACAAGCATTAGAAATAAGCTACAGCTTAGCCAATGCTGTGACCTCACATCCTTCCGCTCAGTCCGCTCCCAATGGTATTCTGCCGTGCCTGTCCCCAATCCTTACCCACGTTATAGTGTGGAGTTCGACAGCAATACCAATATCATCTACTTGGCCATGGACAACAACAGTGGTGCTAGTCTTGATCACTCCATCTCCTTGCCATTTTCCTCTTCTTCTCCCATGAAATTCATTTACTCTTCCAATGGTTGGCTTATTTTTGTAGCCCGCAATAACGAAATTCTTCATCTTTTTTATCCCGTATCAAACCACAAACTCATATTCCCCCCTCTATGCCCAAAGATGCTTCGTTATTATAAAAAGGTAAAACCAATTGCTCGTGATACATGTCACTTAAACCTCATAAAGGTAGTTGTCTCTTCGAGCATTGACTCAGGCACTACGGTGGCCGATATTATTGGAATAAGAAATCGAATAAATTATCCAGATAGAAGATTTATATTTTTCAAGCATGCATATGGTGAATGTCAAAGGTGGAGCCTTTTGATGGAAGGAAGCAAAGCCATAAGAGATATTATTTTCGCAGGCGATGGCCAATTTTATGCCATTGGCAGTGATTGGGAGTTGTACATGCTCAATGAAAGGCCTCCATTGATCAGATTAAGGAGAATCAAATTATGGTTGCCAAAGCATATTTTAGGAATTGATCATGATGATGATTTAGTTGAAAATGTTTTAGCTACGTGGAGTAATAGAATGACAGAGAGTGGAGAAACAGATCTAATAATTTATGGACCTTATTGTGGACATAGTCGTGAAATTAATATGATTTCTTTGAAAATAAATGTGGAAAAGCTCTATGTTAATAGCTAGAACATCAATGTTGCATGCGATGTTGAGTTGATCTTTTCCTGTGAAGGTATTAAATGAATTACAAAGTAGAAAACTTTTTTCTGGGCAAGGCTTAAATCAAGAAATAACCCATAGGCGTGCTGGTGATACGATGTAGGGTTCACACTATGAATCAAATTTAAGGTTAATTATAATATTCTTTACAGTAATTAATGATCTTGAAATCATTTTGGAAGATGGCGTTAAGCTCAGAACAAAAAGGTGAGGCATATATTTTATTAGAATCGTTACAAACTTTTGAGTTTTCCTTTTACCTACATCTTATGAAAGATGTTCTTGGTATCACTAATGAACTATTACAAGCTTTACAGAGAGGAGAACAAGATATTGTAAATGCTATGTCTTTGATGCATATATGTAAAATAAGACTGCAAGATATGAGAGATAACAAGTGAACTAACTTTATCAGTAATGTAACCTCATTCTGTAAGCAATAGAAAATCAATGTTCCATATATGGATGACAAATGGGTTGCTCATGGTCGGCCATGCCGTAGAGCCCAAGATATAACAAATTTATATCATTTTTATTTGAAATTTTTTACACAGTGCTTGATATGCAGCTTCAAGAGTTGAAAAATTATTTTATAGAAGTAAATACTGAACTGCTTTTGTGCATGGCATGTTTGAATCCTAATAAAGAATTTTATGCATTCAATAAAGACAAGTTGATTCGAATGACACAATTTTATCCAACTGATTTTAGTCTTCTTGATCAGGAGGTTCTTGAAAATCAATTGCATACTTATATCATGAATATGCGATCTAATGATCAGTTCACCTCATTAAAAGATATAGGAAGTATTGCTAAGAAAATGTTCCAAAGTAGGAAGGACATTATATATCTTGTTGTTTTTAGACTACTAGAACTAGCATTGGTATTACCGGTTGTTACAATAGGCGTTGAAAGAGCATTTTCTGTCATGAATAATATAAAAAATCAGCTATGAAATAGGATTGGAGATCAATGGATGAATGATTTATTAATTGCTTATGTCAAAAAATAAATTATGAATTCTATTGATAATGAAGTAAATCATTCAACTCTTTCAAAATATGAAGAGTAGATGTTATAAATTATAAGTTGTTTACTATCTTATATTTAATATTATATATTTTTGGATAATTATTGATAAAAAAGTTTTAAAACTGCCCATGCCAATCCCAAGCCCGAATGAAAAAAATTGAGGGAAAATTTTAATAAAATAATTTAGGCCCCCCTCAATAAATTTTATGGTTTCGCCACTGCTCTTAATGATATTCTATATTATTAATGACACATGATAAATCTTAAAAGGGCAAAAAAAAAATAAGGTCACGATCTAAAAACTATTGAATGTGATGCAACTTAATTTTTAATAATTTTTATGTGTATTTCACTTATGTTAATTAATTGTTGCTTAAGCTTCATCACATTATTCATAAAACAATGATGATTCTCTATTCTTCATTGAAAAATTTATCATCAACAGTAGAATCATTAAAGGTTCCCCCTATCATTTAGAGTTTTGCCAAAGAAGATATAATTTTTAAAAAAGATTAGTTCCAATTTCTTTTCTAAAGCTCATAAAAATTTGGAAGTGGGCCCTAAGATGGTGCGGGGTGCCTTTCTTGGAGGTCTTTACCCATGTTATTCTCCTCAATGATGTGGGAGATTGTCTACTCTTATGCTGATTTTGTTCATACGGTGGAGATGTAAATTATTGTTGATGAGGCCATCAATGCACATTAAAAGTAAATTTGAACAATCAATTAGTAGGAAAGAGAATGGGCAAAATATAATGTCCAAAAATCTCAACTAGAAAAGCACAAACAATAGACAAATAATGTAAATAATGTTGGTGTTGCATGCTAGAAGATTCATGGCGGTGGAGAGATGGTGAGTTTAATGTTCTTATTTTGTACAAAGATCCAACACACACACAGACAAGAGATAGAGGTGCAGTAATTATAAGAGACACTCAAATTTATCATGGAAATCCCTAAAAAGAGAAAAAATCACGGGGCCTTGCCTAGTTGAAATGAATCCACTAGTGTTTGTTGTTGATAACAAATGATGCCCTTCATCGAGGGAAGGCGCTTGCTAAATATAAAAAAATATACATCATATAGAGGACGTCACATAGTTGGAGTTGAAAGAATTCAATGATATGAGAGTTGTTCTTAAAAGGATGTTAGCATATTTATTTGGTCGGTAGGGCCATATTCGGGCGAAAGAGTTCCAGGGGACCATAGTCGCTAGATAAAATTTGGTCGGAGGGATCATAGTTAGGTGATGGAGCTCGGAGGGATCGTAGTCGGACGACTGAGGTCAAGGGATCGTAATTGGGTGATGATGGTCGTAAGGATCGTGGTCATGTGACTGAGGTCAAAGGATCGTAGTTGACCAACTGAGGTTGGAAATATCGTATTTGGCCGTTGGTGGTCGGAGATGTAATAACCCATATTTTGACTATCAAATAAAATTTTTAGGAGCCATTATTAGTTAAAATCACAATCTGTCTTTGCCATAACACAAATATTGTAGTGATTTAATCACACTAATTTTTTAACAATTTTTGGGCATTGATACAAATCCTTATAAAATTTATATCTGTCGATACAAGTGGGGATTTTCGAACCGTCAAGTATCCGTTTTGCAAACCGATTCACCAAATATTTTTTAATAAAATGAGCTATTTTATGGATTTGTTTTATAATTTTTGAAGCCTCGAACGAATTTATATAAATCTTATACTAAAAATTGAATAAACTATATAATTATAATTATAGTATATTATTTTTTTATTATAAATATCATATTCCATTAATGAATCCATTAAAGCCTTTTTCATTTTCCCTCATTCAAATGAATATAGAGCATGTAAAGGAATTTAGAGAGATAAAAGAGAAAAGGAAATCTTAGTGTTTGAAGGCCTTATGGCAATTTTTGTTAATCGACTCTTTGCTTGTCTCTTTATAAGGAATCATTACCCTATTTTTTATTTCAAAGATTATGTATATTTTATATTTTATATATTTTTATTTGGTCAAAACTTGTAAAAATTGAGAAATCTTAATTTTTGGCATAATTTTACTGCATAACTTTTGATATATTATTGACACGGCTGCTCTGGTCATTTTGAGTATTTATTTAAGATTTTTCACTGAACTATTTAAAAAAAAGAATTATTTTTATTGATTTAGAAATTTATTTTGACATTTAAAAATAGTATTTTAGTTCAATTAAAGCTTCATAATGTTGTTTCAAGATCTCTGATAATTTGGTTAATTTTTAAAATATAAATTTATGCTTTGTAGGATTTTCTGTTGAGAACTGTTATGACATTTTAATATTTTTTGAATTAAGTCCAATAATGCTTTCTTTACTACACTACATTATAATGGATGTGGGTATGTGATTGAGAAATAGCTGGTCGTTATTACTGTTATAATACAGTGATAATAATATGTGTGAAGGCAAGTAAAAGTTTATTTCATTGATATTAGTTGGAGACTGACTGACCAGTACATGATGGTGGGCTAACGAGCTTACCTTTAAATATTATGGTTGAGTGATATCCTCTATTGATTTATGATTAAGATACACAGATTGAGAGTTATAAAGAGTTATTACTGCACCGACAGATAAAGAGTGACGACTCTGTTTACTGAGATAATAATTACCAACAACTAACTTACAACTAAAAAAATATTGCTTAAACCAGGACTTCTTACCTATTTAATATGATTTCTAATATGCATGTTACTTATTCATTGTTACTGTATGACCTTATAATTATTATACTGATTTATTATTATTATACGGATTCACTGTTACTATATTATTTTATTATTACTTTCATATATTTTACTAATGATACTGTACTGATATTGAGCATATGATATATTAAGCACGTGATATAATGAGCATGTGATTAAGATATTGATTAGATACTGTTATAGAATAACTAGATTGCATATGTACATCAGTATAAGGTTTTACTACATTGTAATGATTTTGACAGTTTTTTCTGATGCTTCGGTTTACCACTTTGTATAATTTCTTTGCTGATTGAGAGTAATGATATAATGAATGCTTTATTGATTTGACACCCATATTGGTTTATTAATTTCCAAACCATACTTATTTACTTCCCTATTATTTTATTTTTTATAGATTCTAGTGCTACTATATATGAGCTTTATTATTTCTATATATATTTATGATTATATGATAATTACTATTATGATTTGACTGCTAACATGTATATTGCTCATTTGCCATACTTTGAGTTCAGTCGTAAGATTTGGTTATTTGCTGAGCTCTTAAGCTCATTATATATGGTTAAATGATTTCAGGACAGAGGAAGAGACCAGGAGTGTGAGATTGAGAAAGATTCATCAAGTTTAGGTTTTTATTATTTTAGCTATTCTTATGTACTCAGGATAGTATAGTTGTAATATGATTATATTGATCATGAGTATGAATATAATTTTTGCGAAATGAATACAAATATATATATTCATATTTTGATTGATAGTTTTATTTTTGTTGGTATTTATATTAATAAAAAAATTAAATAGCTCTAGTTATTATATATTAAAAGATAAAAGATAGGGTGTCACGTGAGAGATCATAGTTTATGGGCGACAGTGGTCAGAGGGACTATTATTGACGGGCGACAAAAGTCATAAGGACTGTAGTATAACGATAGTGGTCAGAGAGATCGTAGTAGGCGAGCGACTGTGTTGGAAGGACTGTAGTTGGGCGACGGTGATCGGAGGGATTGTAGTCGATAAAGGACAGAGGTCGAACAAAGATCCAGCGATGGCTACCAGATAGAGGTCAGGCAACGATGCTCAGGATAACGTACAATAATGGCAGACGGGTGGCAAGGGTTCGCTCGCGATGGTGCCTGGATGGACCTTCAGGATTCTTCATGCCTTAAAGCTCTCTTGAGTCTGTAACCCAGGGTTTAAGCCTTCAAAGTTCCTAAGGGTCCCCATTATGCAGGGATAGGAGGGTTATTTATAGATTTTGAGAGTTGCATGGTCCGTAAATTATGAGATCATGAGTAATTTTGGAGTGCTCCATCGGATGACCCATAATGATTCTCTCGATCATGGAGCATTCGTTTAGCATTTAAGTGCATTAATGATGTCAAAATTAAGAAATTTTGGGCTTTTTAGATTCGTCCCCAGTCTACCACTGCGAATGTTTCGACACAAAAAACGTTTGTAGGTTATTTGTTGATTATTTTTAGTTTTTTTTTTGCTTAAGAAAGCCCTTATAAGAAAGGAGAAATATTTTTTTTCCTAGTGAAATTTCTTTTAATTCATTAGTGTGTTGTTAGAATATGAAAATTAAATTAAAAGTTGATGTTTTAGTTGAGTCAAGTCATTGCTTAAGGTTCTACAAGTCTTCATTGATCTAGAATTTTCAGTTTAGTGAGAATGACATATGTCTTAGATTTTTATTTTTTATTTATTGTATTTGTGGTTAGATGTGAACCTATAATTAACACGTGATGCAGAAAAATTGTCTATGACTATTCTATTGCACATGAAAGGGCCCTTTTTGAAACATGCATGAGTGATATATAATTACAGCAAATCGGTTCGCTTCCAGTCCTTCTGCGCCGCTCTAGCGATTTAGGGTTTCCTCTCCTTTTCTTGCCATTTTCCTTGCTGCTGATCGTTGCTTCCACCTTTTTTATTCCTCGAGACAAGTTTGTGTGGCTGGTTTGGTTTGCCTTATGCATCGTAGCCCTTTTTTGGGTGGAAAGTATGGCTTGTGCTTCTTTGTCCACCGTCTGGGGGAAGAGGGAAGAGCCGGAGTCGCGAAAAAAAAAGGGCTTCTTTAACTTAGATGAAGAAGGTATCAAATCTCCGCCTAAGTCGAGATCTTTCAAAGAAGCTCTAGCGGGTTCCCTTGCGTCTGGTGATGATCTTTCCTCTTTAACTCAGGGTATTCATAACGGCATACCTGCGGTTTTTTTATCTGATGATGAAGTTCTTAAACTTGCGTCGCCTTTTCAATTTACGTTGGTTGGAAAATTTGGTTTGCATCGACCGAATATGGATACGATTAGGAATTTTTTTAATAGCCTTAAACTGTCTGGATTTTATTTGGTGGGTTTGCTAGATTCCCGTCACGTTGCTATTCAACTTTTGAATGATTTGGATTACAGTCGTGTTTTTGCTAGGAGATCTTATTTCATTGCTAACTGTCAAATGAGGATTTTAAAATGGACTCCTTTTTTTGATATTAAGGAAGAATCCCCTATTGTACCTGTCTGGATCTCTTTCCCTAATTTGCGTTTGCATTTTTTCAACCCTAAGGTTCTGCATGCGCTCGGTTCTGTTTTCGGAAGGCCTCTTCAGTCGGATCAGGCAACGACTACTAGGACTAGACCCTCTGTGGCTCGGGTTCTAGTTGAAATTGATATAACCAAGAAACATCCTAAGGAGATTTGGGTGGGTTCTAAAGTGTTTGGCTACCTCCAAAAGGTTGAATTTGACAAAATACCTGATTTTTGCTCCAATTGTAAAATGCATGGCCATGCTTTAACTGATTGTTTCAAACTGCATCCTGAATTAAAAAAGCCTTCCAAAGCTAACTTGGGGAATCCTAATGTAAATGCCTCTGATAGAGTGCGTATTGAGAATGAACATGAGAGTAATGGGGGAAATCCTAGTGTGAATGCAATGGACCAAACGGGAACTGAGAATGAACCTGAATTAGTCTTGGTTAATCATGTTGAGCCTCTATCCATTGCTGATCCGCGGGAAAAGGAGGTGAATTTGCTTGTGGAATCAACTGGGAACAACGTTGATGCTCTTACTAAACTTATTCCTACCTCCCCTGCCAAGGTATACAATAATATCTTAGAGGAGCCAAACCTCTTTGTGTCTATTGACTCTATGTTACATAACCTGGAGCATACTTCATTACAAAACCTTGTTAAGGGAAAGGAAGGGATGGTTTCACATTTTGAGACTTTGAATAAAGAGAACTGTGAAGAGGGGGGTGAAGAGGGTGAATTTATTCCTAACTGTTCTCGGATTAGTGAGGAGTTGGAACAACAAAATAGAAGGGACAAGGAGGTTGCTTTTGGAACCAATGAGGAAATTATTTCCATTGAGGATGAAGGGTTCACTAAGGTGGGGAAAAAGAAAGGTAAAAATGATAAAATTGCTTTAACATCTACACCTCGCTCCACTAGAACTCAAACTTTTTCTAAATCTTCTAATGGTTAAAGCTCTTCTTTGGAATGTTAGAGGTATTGGGGGGGGGGGGGGGGGGGGGGGGGGGGGGAGATTCTAAGATTAGAGTTAAAAATCTTTGTAGGATTCATGATATTTACCTGTTGGTGTTAATTGAACCTTTTGTGTCGAATGATAAAATTGCTCATATTACTTATCGTTTGGGTTTTCCCAATTATTTTGCTAACTGTTCAAATAAAATTTGGATAATGTGGAAAAATGCTATTTCTGTGAACATTATCTCTGACTTCCCTCAAATTGTTAATTCCTTTATCAGTGGCTTTCATATTCATTGCAATTTTTCTTTTGTTTATGCTTCCTGCACTAGAATTAGCCGTCTTCCCCTGTGGGAGATGCTTATTGATTTTGCTAACAATGCCACTGGTCCTTGGTGTGTTGGTGGTGACTTTAATATTATCTCTAACGCTTCTGAGAGAATTGGGGGTAATAGTCCTAATGTTAAAGCTATGGATGATTTAATTCCATGATTCATGACTGCAATCTGCATGATATTGGCTTTTCTGGTGGTGCTTTCACTTGGAATAGAGCTAATTTGTGGCAAAGGCTTGATAGATTTCTCTTTAATAATGATTGGATTGCTGAGTTTAATAGAACCAATGTTCAACACTTAAGTAAAACCTACTCTGATCATGCTCCTCTTCTTTTAACCATTAATACTAATAAATCTTTTGGTTCCCATGCTTTTAGATTTCAGAACATGTGGATGTTACATGATGACTTTATGAATGTGGTCCAGACTAATTGGCATGCTGATGTTTATCCTGATAATAATATTTCTGGCATGAATAGATTGTGGTCCAAACTTAGTAGAATTAAGCAAACCTTGAGGTGGTGGAATAAAAACAAATTCAAAAATCTTTTTACCAATATTAAAGAGGCTGAAACTAAGGTTCTTGATTTGGATCAAGTCTATATGGGTAATTCTAGTTCTGAAAATCTTGCTTTCCTCAATGATTCTAAAAAAGCTCTTTTTCAGTTACAAAAACAAGAAGAAGTTTTTTGGAGGCAAAAGTCTAATGCCAAAATTATTTTAGAGGGGGATAAAAATACTAAATTTTTTCATAATATGGCTAATAAAAAGAACATTAAAAATCATATCCACAAAATCTCTGATGTTGATGGAATTGTTCATGAGTCTGAAGATGGTATCATTAACTCTGGGATTGATCATTTCAATAGAATCTTCAATAATAAGTTTAATTGTATTCCCATTATTAATCCCTTTATTATCCCTCGCATTATTGATGATATTGACAACCAAAGGCTCACTGAGTCTCCTTCTGAATCTGAAATTTGGAACATTATTAAGGATATGAATGGAGATTCTGTAGCTGGTCCTGATGGTTTCACGACGAAATTCTTCCAAAAGACTTGGAATATTGTCAAATTGGATGTTGTGGAAGCGGTAAAAGAATTTTTTAATGGTAAAACCTACCCGAAGTTCTTTTCTTCTACTAACATTGTTCTCATTCCTAAAAAAGATGTCATCAATAATTGGAATGATTTCAGACCAATTAGCCTTTGCTCTTTCTTTAACAAACTTAACTCTAAAATCATTTCTAATAGATTGGTTAATATTTTACCTAGAATCATTTCTCAGAATCAAACTGGCTTTGTTAAAGGTAGAAGTATTTTTGACAATGTCCTTCTTGCTCAAGAAATTACCCATGATATTAATGCTAAAGTTAAAGGGGGCAACATTATTTTTAAATTAGACATCACTAAAGCTTATGACAATCTTAACTGGAATTTTCTTTACAATGTCTTATCTCTGTTTGGCTTCAATGACTCTTTTATTTTACTTATCAAGAATAGTATTGAGAACTGTCATTTCTCTATTATCATTAATGGGAGGAACCAGGGTTTTTTTAAATCTTCTCAAGGCCTTAGGCAAGGTGATCCCTTGTCTCCTGCTTTGTTTATTATTGATATGGAATACCTTTCTAGGGGTTTAGAAGAATTATATTTAAGATACCCTAAACTGTTTTTTCACACTATTCGTGGTAGTCCTATTACTCATCTTAGTTTTGCTGACGATTTTATCATTTTTTCTAATGGTGCTATCAATAACATCAAAACCTTATTCCATTTTCTATCTTTGTTTCAAAATATGAGTGGGTTAGCCATTAATAATGACAAAAGTAGCTTTATTGTTACTAAAAATATGAATCGTACTAGAATTAATGCTATTCAAAGAACTTGTGGTTTCAACCTTATGCATTTACCCATTAAGTACTTAGGTACTCCAATATTTAAAGGTAGGAAAAAAAGTCATCTTTTTGAGGAGATTTTCACTATTATCCAAAAGAAACTTTTTAACTGGTCTTCTAACTTTCTATCTTTTGGTGGTAGACTGGTCCTTATCAAAAGTGTGTTAAACTCTATCCCTATTTTTTTGCTGCATACTATAAATCCTACTATGACTATTTTCCTTAGACTTGAAAGATTGTTTAACAAATTTTTCTGGGGGGCTAGGAATAATGGTTGTATTTACTGGGCTTCCTGGAAGAATATCTGTGGGAGTTTAGATGAAGGTGGGTTAGGTTGTAAGGACATTTCTGATACTGTTCAGGCTTTTTCTTACAAACTTTGGTTCTCCTTTAGATCTAATAAAAGTTTATGGGCTAATTTTATGAATGCTAAGTACTGTAACAACATCCATCCTTTGATAAGCCATTTTAAAGTTACTGATTCTTCTGTTTGGAAACGGCTTTGCAACATTAAATGGGAAGCGCAGCTTTGTGTCCAATGGGGCTTGGGTATGGGAAATATTTTTTTTTGGAAAGACAATTGGTTGGGTCCTAAGTCCATTGATAACTGGTTACACTCGCATACTATTGATAATACTAAGGTTAAGAATTTTATTATTAATGGTTCTTGGGATATCCCTTCCCTCATGGCCATTTTGCCTCATTTTATTGTTGATTTTATTAGGTTTATCCCTATTCAACTGAGCCATCAGGATACCATCATGTTTAATGCTTCTTCTTCTGGTAAGTTTAATTTAAAGGATGCTTGGAATACTTTTAGAGTTAAACTTGATAGTTCTCACATTTTTAAAAGTTTATGGCACAATAATATCCCTTTATCTTATTCTATTTTTGTTTGGAGAAGTATGAAAGGTTTTATTCCTGTTGATGATTTACTTTGCAAAAAAGGTTTTTATATTACGTCTAAATGCCAATGCTGTGAGAGTCTTGAGAATTTAAATCACGTTCTTATAAATGGTGACATTGCTTTCAGTGTTTGGAAGTATTTTTATGGGGTGGCCGGCAAAGGGGTTTTCCATTCTAATTTTAATATCATGACATTGTTGAATTGTTGGATGAATACTATGAAAGGCCACATATACAATTTACTGCCTATCCTTATTATGTGGTATTTGTGGAAAGCCCGGAATGATTCTAAACATAATAACATCAAAATGGATGCCAACCAAGTGATTTCTAATGTGAAGAACAAACTTATCCAGCTTTCTGCTGTTAATGTTATTACTGGGAAAAACTTTCATGGGTGTCATACTCTGGCTTTTGACATTGGTATTAATTTAGCATCTGGTAGGCCGGATACTATGGGGAGGATTGTTAAATGGATTAAGCCTTCTTTTCCATTTGTGAAACTTAATTCTGACGGAGCTTTGAATCCTAACTATGCTGGGGCGGGGGGTATTATCCGTGATTCTATGGGAAGGGTGTTAGCTGCTTATGCTGGGCCTGTTCACCGCACTAATGTCATTACTGCTGAGCTGACTGGTCTAGCTTATGGGCTTGATAAATGTTTGATGTTGGGTCTTCAACACGTTTGGATTGAGGTGGATGCTTTGCTTTTAATTCATATAGTGGAAAATATGGTGGAGGGTCATCCGCAGAACTTCTATACTATTAGAAAAATTAAGCTTGCTCTTGCTAATATCAACTACAATATGTCACACATTTTAAGGGAAGGCAACTCCTGTGCTGATTACCTTGCCAAGCTTGGTTGTCTTCTTGAGATGTGGAAGGATTTTGATAATAACGATTTACCTTATATGCTGAAAGGTTTGGTTAATTTAGACAAAGCTGGGCTGCCTTACTTCCGTAATAGCTGAGTGCCTGTGTTTGGATTGCTGTTGTTATTGGTCTATGTTTATGATTGTTCTGGGTGGCTATTGGGGTGGTTGTTTGGGTGTTGTGTTGGCTTCAGGCGTTCTGGGTTATTTCCTGCATTTGCCTGCTGTTAATACTTTGTCCAATTCGGTTAATGATAGCTTGTTTATTTTGAGGGCTCGGATGTGGAGTGCCTTTACTGGGGTAGTCATGATTATTACGGTGGGGGGTGTTTTAATGGAGGATGTGATTTGGAGTATGGGGGGGCTTATTTATGCGGCTTGGCTGACGTTGTTTAAGGAGGTTCTTATGGCTACAATGGATATTTTGGCTCCTGTTAAGTTCCCCCCTATTTTCTGTCTGATTTATGTTGGGAAGCTGGGTGTTGGTTTGTTTTCTGTCGTTCTGGGTACCTACCTGAACTTGCGCTCTATTGATACTATCTCGAGATCTAGTTACGATATCTGGGTTCTTTTGAGGTTTCAGTTGTGTTTTGTTTTTTCTTGGGTGGCCCTTTTCATTACGTTGGGTGATGCTATTCTAGAGAGTGTGTTATGGGATGAGCTTGTTTATGCGGTTTGGCTGACGTTGTTTAAGGAGGCGATTATGGCAACTGTGGAGAATATGACTCTTATTAGGCTATCCCCTGTTATTTGTCTGAGTTATGTTGGGGCGAAACGTAATTTATGCTTGCATACTCTCCAGTGCTTGATTCGACTCAGAGGAGGCCCGACTGGATATGGGTTTGGTCTTTGTTATTTTCTTTCTGTTTATACTTGCCTTTATTATCTTGGTTTTAATGGCTTGATTTACACCCAATTTTGTCTAACGGTTAACTATTATTATATTAGTAGCTGTTGTTTCTCTAGTGTATTTTTTATGCAGAGCTGGAGACTCGATTTTTGGGATGACCTTTTTTGCAGGAAGAATGAGTTTATTGCTATCTTCTTTTTCTTCCTTTTTTGGGTGTTGACTTCTTGCAGCCCTAGAATGTATTTAGGTTGTTTTGTATTGATTAGTATAAGGAACCTCCGGCTCTTAGGTTTTTTTTTCTTTTGTTATTGTAGCTCTTTTGAGCATTAGTTTCGAGCTGGAGGATCCTTCTAAGGACCTTGTAACCGATTTTTGATATTAACACGTAGGGCCCCACCGTCGGGCTTTCCACCAAAAAAAAATATAATTATAGCAAATGATCGAATGGTTTGCTCGAACAACAACCATAGACATAATATGGCTTTCAGAGCATATTTCATCATTCTTCTGTTGCTTCTTTTGGTGCCATATTTTATGGGTTGTATAGCTATATTTTGTGAAGCAATCCCCCAAATCTCAAAAGGTTAGTAATTATATGCAGAGCTTTTTTTTCTTCTTCTTCCTTCTTCTCCTACAATGAAGGGATCGAAAAAAAATATTAGCCAATAAATTTAAATGACCATTAATTGCAGGTGGTTTTCTTTCAAAATTTTACACGAACATAATGGATCTCACAAAAAGAAGAAAATTGGAGACTGTTATTCCACCTCGAGATAAACCTGGGACTGATCCTAATTTAACGAACCCACCTATATGTGTAAGATGCTATTATGTGCCACGACAAGTACCATGTAATTGCCATAAATAGGCAATTCATGATTTTCCTCAATAAATAAATTTTAAAGATCATGAACAACAGTTGTAATAAATAAAAGCTTCAAAATTTTCAGAGGGAAAGAATTTAGAGGCTATTCGTAATATTCAAATATTTGTGTGTGATTAATGTCATTATTTATAATATTTTATGTTGTTATCTGACTCTTAAATACTATTGTGCTTAATTTTTATTCATTACGAAAGGCACCTTTGGTTGATCTATTGAAGATATAAAATATGATTGTAGCAGAATCATCATTCCCTCATTTGGTCAAATTTCTGGAAATTTTTTTTTTTAAATGTACAAAAAGGAGTAATAACTTTTTGTTGTTGGAGACACAATTTTTTGATAATTCCAGAGCATAATAGTTATTTCTGATTAAATTTAAGCAGATTTAAAGAATTTAGAGCAATACTTTTCAATAATTTTTATTTCAATCAACTTTAAAATAAGAGGGCAAAAGATGCATCTTCAGAAAATACACTTTAATTAGCACAAATCTAAAGGCAATATTTGACTTAAAAACTCTCAAAATTAAATTCATAATTATCCAAACTTTAATTTTAATAAACTTATTGTTGAACCGAATGTCTCGAAAAAACAAATCTATCAATACCACAACAGTGAAAATGAACCCAAATCTTGCATTGGAAATATAATTGGAAACTTTTAGACATTAATTAATGGACCAAATGATATTCATATCTTGCATACTTACAGTAAAATGATAAATAAATACTTTATGATCAAGGTGATCAATATAAACCCTTTGATGGAGTGTTTTAGATTATGACCAAATCATTACTACTATAAAATGTGGCTTGTGATTCTTCCCTTAAGCAATTCTCACCGTTGATTTTTTTAAATTTAAAATTAATCCGCACCAATTGATTTATGCCTCTTTGAATTCCACTCCGTCCATTTCTTTCTTTGGCTCCACATGAGGACTTTTGAAAGAGTCGCTAAAAATTTCTTGAACTAAAAATTTCTATACTAAAAAATACCTTTAGAAAAAAGTAAAAAAATGACCCAAATGAAGTCTTAATTTGTTGAGTTCTTTTTGGTTGTCACAGCAAGGGGCTTTTTGTTGGTGGGGAGTTTTGGCTATCAACTAAAAGAGCTTGAATTCATAGCTTATATAAGTGATGTATACATGAATTTATCTTTTTTTTTTTTGTTAAAATCCACAGAGAGGCATACGCGTTAATAAGAAAAAAAAGGTACAAATTCCTTAAAAGATAAAAAATTCTCTAAAAATATAATATTTAAAGTAAAACCTATGAGTCCGTGATCTTACCTATTACAATCAGCAAAAGAAAAAATCCAAAAGAGAAACAAGGAAGCTCCAAACCACCGAGAAAGAAAAACCACCATGGGGCAAAAAACCAAGGCCCACAAAGCTCTGCCGAGTATGCACCATCTAGAGAGAAAACAGAACAACACTTGCTACCAACCAATAAAAATCACCACCAAACAACAACCAAGCTACATAAAAGGCATAAAGGAGAGCAGGAGCAAACCAAAAAAACTAGCCGAAAGGGCCTCAACAACCAATTAGAGAAGGTCCAAATAGCAGAAAAAAAACTTGCAAAAATGCTTAAAGATGAATGACAAATCAGAAAAGTAAGACAAAAGGCTAAGGAAATACCCAACAAACCCTAGCAACAAGCAAAACCAACCCAGGACAACCAGGAGCAGGACAGAGAACAAACCACAATAGGAGAACCCACCAACCAGCAAATCGGAGAGAAGCAAACCAACAGCCACATAAAACCCATCACTCAAAAGGAGCAGCTCAAAACTTTTTAGAATTCTTTTTCCTGTTTTTCTTACCAGAACCCAAAGAAAAACCAACTTTATCAATATTCATCACTTTCATATCAAAATCATCTAAAAGCAAAGTAGAACAACCACGATAAGATCACCGATCACAACGTATATTACCCAAAAATTTCGCAATCCAATTGGAGTGATCAACAGGATCAAAAGATTGCAAATCCTTAATTGGCCTAAATGTTCAAAAAAAAAAAAAAAAGGAGACCGTGCTACGCCTACATAATTCAATTAAATTAATTAGAATTGAACAAATTAAATATATTAAAGTAAATTTATTATATGTATACTTGTATTTATATTTACATGTAGTTATTATTTTTATTTAAATATATTTAATTTAAATAATTATTTAATTAAAAATTTACATATAGTTACATAATTTAAATTATTTATATAGATTTTTTTTAATTTTATTATCAATTAAAAATTTTAAATTTAAATTTTTATTAAATATTTATATTTTAAATTTTATTTAAAATACGTAAAAAAACTAAAGCGTTTATTGGTATTTAACAGCAGGATCTCTTAAACGGTTAAACCTCCCACAGCTTCACAAGCTGTACCGTTTTATTATTCTTTAAAAATTTTATATTTGTAAAATGTGCAGCAGAATATAATTTCAAAATTTTTAAAGAAACGTGAAATCAATTTACGTTTTCTTAGAAAACATGATTGCTTATTTTATGGATAATTTTTTTAAAACTTTTTTTTAATGACGCTCTTTTTACTTTAAAAAAATTTAATTAAGTACTTTCTTAAAATTTGTCCTAAATCCATTACAACTTGATTAAGTGTTAGAGATATTTAATTTTTTTATTTTTTTTAAAAATTTATCTTAGAAAATAGTTACTTAAGAAAGCATAATAAAACTATCCCAAATGAAATCAAATCACTATGTTAAATTTATTTTTAATGATATTTAGTCTAAATTTAATGACATACAAATAAATAAAATGAAATCCCGCACTTAAAAAGATTATCAGAATAGATCTACTTCATTAAGTCTACTCTTATATGTGAATGTAATTAATTTGGAACAACAATTGTATTATCTTGACTCAATTTTTATGGGAATGGATTTAATATGACAAATTATTTTTTATATGGAATGAAAAAAATATCAAAAATAATAATTTAATTTTTAATATTTTGCTATTTAATATTTATTGTAGATATTTATATTATATAGAAATTTGTTTCATAATTTTCAAAAAGCAATTGTTGTTCTCAAAATTTTCTCAATTTTTTACCCTCTGATGAAAAGTTCTAATTTTATTTATTATTATTATTATTATTATTATTATTATTATTATTATTATATAATTCATTATTTATTAAAATAGAATTATAATTAATCATTTTTATTCTTTTATTCACCCCCTTATAACTATAACTTTTATATTGAAATTAATTAAATTTGAATATTATTGATACTTCCCCAAAAATCACCTTGACCAGGTGTGAACCTTGATGTATATATGAATTGAAAAATTCAAAAAATAAATTTGGGACTATCAAAACTCTGATTTCAGCAAGCTTATAGTTAATTTGAACGTCTCAATGAAATGAATCCAATTTAAGGTTCAACAATGATAACAATATCATCTACTTGGCCATTGGCAACAATAGCGACACTAGTCGTGATTGAAGATGCCTGTAAAATAATGAAAATAGAGAAAACAGACCAAGAAGAAGAACAAATGTAGAGAAGGAAGAAGTTTCAGTGAGTAAAGCTGTTGTTCCATTGATTTCCAATACACATAGCAAATACATCAATAGTGGTATATAAGAAGCTGTAAAAAGACAGTTAGTTAGAGAAAATGTGTGTTGAGCTGTAGTAGCAATCTGCAGGAGGTGGAGAGAATGATGGAGGTCGCATAGCAACTAGGTAGTCCAGAAAATACTGACATGGCATATGGTGCGCTAATAGCTCCCCATAAACTAAACATTTAAAGGTTGGATGGTTGGTTTGGATCGTAGATCTTGAAACTAATTAATTGATAACGACATTGTAAGATGATCAGCAAGTTGATTAGCAGAATGTATGTGAGAAACTTGAATTACCTTGGATTTGATGTGTTCACTGATGAAATGATAAACTATTTCAATATGCTTCGTTCGTGAGTGAAAAACCGGATTATTGGCAAGAGCAATGGCTGAAGTATTATCACAAAAGATGATTGTCAGCTTGGTTTGTGAAAGATGAAACTCCTCAACTAATCGACGAACCCAAATGACATCAAAAGTAGCGGATGCTAGGGAGCGGTATTTGGCTTCAGTTAAGGATTTAGCTACTGTTGCTTGCTTCTTTACACACCATGATATAAGATTATTACCTAGAAATATACAAAAACCGGTGACTAATTTTCAGTCAGAAGTGTCAGCTACCCATTCAACATCTGTGTAAGTGCGAAGTTGAAGATTTCCTACAGTTATTAGAAGACCAAAATTTATTGTACCCTGCACATACCAAAGCAGCCGTTTAAGAGATTGCAAATCACCATTTCGAGGTTGATGCATATGTTGACAAATAACATTTATGGCAAAGGCGATGTCAGATCTTGTAATAGTGAGATACTAAAGAGAGCCTGTGAGGTGACGATAAAGAGATGGATTATTATACAGTTCATCAGCCAAATGCCCTTGAGGAGGTTTAAGGGATAATGGAGTTGGAGCCGATTTATAATTGGAAAAGCCTGCTGAGGTGAGAACATCATGAGCATGATGTTGTTGGTGAAGGAACAACCCAGAATTGGTCTTGGTAACCTAAATACCCAGGAATAAAGAGACATCACCCAGCTATTTTATAGAAAATCTGGATTGTAAATGACATACAAGTTGCTGTTGAGCTTGGGCTCTAATACCATGAAGATGCCTGTAAAACAGTGAAAACATAACAAAAAGAAGAACGAAAAGCAGAGAAGGAAGAAGTTTCAGTGAGTAAAGTTATTGTTCCATTGATTTCCAATACACACAGTAAATACATCAACAGTGGTATATAAGAAGTTGTAAAAGACAATTAGTTAGAGAAAATGTGTGTTGAGCTACAGTAGCAGTCTGCAGGAGGCAGATAGTATGATGGAGGTCGCATAGTAGCTAGGTGGTCAATAAAATGCTGACATGGCATATATTACGCTAACAGTGATCACTTCATCTCCTTGCCATTTTCCTCTTCTTCTCCCATAGATTTCATTTGCTCTTTCAATGGTTGGCTTGTCTTTGTAAACCACAATAATGAAATTCTTCATCTTTTTGATCCCGTATCAAACTGAAAACTCATATTCCCCCCTCTATACCCAAAGATGCTCCGTTATTATAAAAAGATAAAATCAACTACTCATGATGCATGTCTCTTAAGTCCCGAAAAGGTAGTTATCTCTTCGAGCATTGACTTAGGCACTGTGGTGGCCAGTATTGTTGGAATAAGAAATCGAATAAATTATCCAGATAGAAGATTTGTATTTTGTAGGCATGCATATGGTGATTGTCAAAGGTGGAGCCTTTTGATGGAAGGAAGCAAAGCCATAAAAATATTGCTTTCACGGGCGATGGCCGATTTTATGCCATTGGCAGTGATTGGGAGTTGTACATGCTCGATGAAAGGCCTCCATTGATCAGATTAAGGAGAATTAAATTATGTTTGCCAAAGGATATTTTAAGAATTGATCATGATGATGATTTAGTTGAAAATGTTTTAGCTACATGGAGTAATAGAATGACAGGGAGTGGAGAAACAGATCTAATAATTTATAGACCTTATTGTGGACATAGCCATGAAATTAATATGATATCTTTGAAAATAAATGTGGCAAAGCTCTGTGTTAAGAGCAACAACATCAATGTTGCATGCGATGTTGAGTTGAGCTTTTCCTGTGAAGCCTTTCCCTGTGAAGCTGAAGATCATCGCAAATATTATTTCACTCCATCACTAAGGAACATAACTCAAAGATGCAATCGAGTTAGATTTATTTTGAGATAAATATAATATAAAATTTGATTAATTAATCATATATTATTTAATCTCAAAATATATTTAATTGAAATATCTTGATTTATTTTTTCTTTATCATTTTAAATTTTTAGCGTTTTATTATTGTTGTATTTTTCTTATCTATCTTTAAAAATAATTTTTATAAAATTTATCTTGAAGTTTTGAATATCAAAATGATACAACAATGTTCAATACCCAATGTATACTTTTTTTTTGGGGGGGTACATTTAGTCCAATTTAGATAAGCTCATACGCGCATTACATACGCAAGCTCGAATCCAAGACCTCTTGATTGGTAGCCAAACGTTCCAATCAACAGATTAAGATGAGTTACATATTCTTAATATTCTAAATGGCACTCAATATTTTTAATGACACTTGATAAATCTTAAAAGGGAAAAAAATAAGGTTAGGATCTAAGAACTATTGAATGTGATGCAACTTAATTTTTAATAATTTTTATGTGTATTTCACTTATGTTAAGGAGAATCATTAAAGGTTACCCTTATCGTTTAGAGTTTTGCCAAAGAAGATAGAATTTAAAAAAAAGTTATAAAATTTTTCTCTAAAGCTCATAAAAATTTGGAAGTGGACCCTAAGCTAGTGCCGGGTGCCTTTCTTGGCGGTCTTTACCCATGTTCTTCTCCTCAATGATGCGGGAGATTGTCTACTCTTACATTTATTTTGTTCATACACTAAAGATGTATATTATTGTTGATTAGGCCATCAATGCATGTTGAAAGTAAATATGAACAATCAATTAGTAGGAAAGAGAATGGGTAAAAGATAATGTCCGAAAATCTGAACTAGAAAAGCACAAACAATTAACAAACAATGTGAATAATGTTGGTGTTGCATGCCAGAAGATGCGTGGCAGTAGAGAGATGGTAAGTTTAATGTTCTTGTTTTGTACAAAGATCCAACAAATACACATACAAGAGGGAAAGGTGCAGTAATCATAAGAGGCATATGAATTTTTCATGAAAAGCCCTAAAAAGAGGAAAAATCACCGGGCCTTATCCAGTTGAAATGAATCTACTAGTGTTTGTTGTTGATTACAAATGATGGCCTTTATCGAGGGAAGGCGTTGGCTAAATATAGAAAATATACATCATATTGAAGACATCATATAGTTGGAGTTGGAAGAATTCAATTATATGAGTGCTGTTCTCAAAAGGATATTAATATATTCATTTGGTCAGTAGGACCATATTCGGGTGAAAGAGTTCTGAGGGATCACTGTTGCTAGACAAATGTGGTCAGAGGGATCATAGTTGGGTGATGGAGCTCGGAGGGATTGTAGTCGGATGACTAAGATCAAGGGATCACAGTTGCGTGACAGTGGTCATAAGGATCGTGGTCATGTGACTGAGGTCAAAGGATCATAGTTTGCCAATTGAGGTTGGAAATATCATATTTGGGTGTTGGTGGTGGGAGATGTAATAACACATATTTTGACTCAGTCAAATAAACTTTTTTAGGAGTCATTTTAAGTCCAAATCACAATCCGTCTTTGTCATAATATAGATATTATAGTGATTTAATCACACTAATTTTTCATAATTTTTGGGCATTTGTACAAATCCTTATAAAAGTTATACCCGTCGATATAAATGGAGGTTTTGGAACCGTCAAGTGTGCATTTTGCAAACCGCTTTATCAAAGTTTTTTAAATAAACTGAGCTATTTTATAGATATATATATTTTAAAATTTTAAAGCCCTAAAAGAATTTTTATAAATCTTATACTGAAAACTGAAGAAATTATATAATTATAATTATATTATATTATTATTTTATTATAAATATCATATTCCATTAATGCATCCATTAAAGCTTTTTTTTCATTTTTTCTCATTCAATTGAACTGAGAGCATCTAAGGGAATTTAGAGTGATAAAAGAGAAAAGAGAAGAAAATCTTAGGTTTTGAAGCCCTTAAAGCAATTTTTGTCAATCGACACTTTGCTTGTCTCGTTATAAGAAACCGTTACCCTGTTTTTTATTTCAAATATTTTGTATATTTTATATTTTATATATTTTCACTTGGTAAAAACTTGTAAAAATTGAGATATCTTAATTTTTAGCAAAATTTCACCGCATAACTTTTGATATATTATCGGCACAGCTGCTCTAGTTATTTTGAGTATTTATTTAAAAAAATTTTACCGAACGATTTTGAAAAAAATAATATTTTTAATTAATTTAGAATTTTTTTTGACATCAAAAAATAGTGTTTTAGTTCAATTAAAGATTTACAATATTGTTATTCATGATCTCTGATAATTTGATTAATTTTAAAAAAATATATGAATTTATGTTTAGTAGGATTTTCTGTTACGAACCGTTAGGACATTTTAATAGTTTTTGAATTAAGTCCAATAATGCTTTCTTTATTGCCCAACATTAGAATGAATGTGGGTATTTAGTTAAGAAATAGCTGGTCGTTATTACTGTTATAATACTGTGATAATAATATCTGTGAAGACAGGAAAAAGCTGATTTCACTGATATTAGTTGGAGACTGACTGACCTATACAGGATATTGGGCCGCCAAGCTTACCTTTAAATATTTTTTTTATTTCTAATGAAATTTCGTTTAATTCATCAGTGTGTGATTAGAATATGGAAATTAAATTAAAAGTTGTTATTTTAGTTGAGTCAAGTCATTACTTAAGAAAGCACCTATAAGAAAGAATAAATATTTTTTTTTTCTAATGAAATTTCTTTTATTTCATCAGTGTGTGGTTAGAAATATATGGAAATTAAATTAAAAGTTGTTCTTTTAGTTGAGTCAAGTCATTGCTTAAGGTTCTACAAGTCTTCATTGATCAGTAATTTTCGGTTTAGTGAGAATGACATATGTGACTTTAAATCCTTCCTACATGATCAATGATATCCAACTTAAATATTTTTTCTTAGATTCTTTATTATTTATTTATTATTATTGTGGTTGAATGTGAACATATAATTAACACGTGATGCAGACATATCGTCTATGACTAATCTTCTGCACATGAATGGGCCCTTTTTGAAACATGCACGAGTAGTATATAATTGCAGGAAAGTATGAAATGGTTTGCTCGAATAACAACCATATGCATAATATGGCTTTCAGAGCATATTTCATCATCCTTCTGTTGTTTATTATTGTGCCATGTTTTACGAATAGTAGAGCCATAATTAATGAAGAAATCCCCCAAATCTCAAAAGGTTAGTAATTATATGTAGAGCTTTTTTTTCTTCTTCTTCTTCTTTGCCTATAAGGAAGGGATTGAAAGAAATATTAGCCAATAAATTTATATGACCATTAATTACAGTTGCAGGTGGTTCTCTTTCAAAAGTTTACACGAACATGATGGATCTCACAAAAAGAAGAAAATTGAGAGCGGGTCCAACTACATCTGAACCTCCGACTGATCCTAATTTAACGAACCCACCACAATGTCTCAGATGTGATTATGTGCCACCACCATGTGATTGCCAAGAATAGGCAATTCATGATTTTCTTCAATAAATAAATTATAAAGATGATGAACAACAGTTGTAATAAATAAAAGCTTCAAAATTTTCAGAGGGAAAGAATTTAGAGGTCATTTGTATTATTTAGATATTTGTGTGTGTGATTAATGTCATTATTTGTAATATTTTATGTTGTTATCTGACTCTTAAATACTATTGTGCATAATTTTCATTCATCACAGAAGGCATCTTTGGTTGATCTATTGAAGTTATAAAATATGTTTTTAGAAGAATCATCATTCCCTCATTTAGTCAATTAGATAAACGTGGTGGAGTTTTTAGAAAATTTTAAAAAAAATTAATTTGCACTATTTGATTTGTGCATCTTTGAATTCTGCTCCATCCATTTCTTTCTTTGGCTTCACACGAGGACTTTTGAAAGGTCACTAAAAGGAATTTTTTCCTTCACAAGAGGACTTTGAAAGAGTCGCTAAAAATTTCTTATACTATAAATTTTTATATTAAAAAATATCTTTAAAAAATAGTAACAAAAATTTGTCTCACACGAAATCTTAATTTGTTGAGTTCTTTTTAGTTGTCACATGCAACAAGGTGCTTTTCGTTGAATATGACAATTTTATGCTCTTAAAACTAAAACAATATCACTTTAACTGCTAATCCAAGTTATTTTGAAGATACCAAACTTGTTCTCTAAAAAACCTTAAGCAGATATTTTAACTGTTAAACTGTTGTTTCTATCTAATTGGTTATGCTATTCTTTGGTGTAACAAAGTTGGAATCTCCACTGCCTGTAAAAATTTATTCTCTAGAAAATAGAACCTGATGCATTTACATTTTTTGCCGGATAAAATTTTAAACTAAACATAATATATAATTAATTTATTTGATTTGGCTTTAAAAAAAAAAGAAGTAGCTAAAGTCTCCTATTTAACAGGCGACTGGCTTCTTGCCTAATCAAAAAGAGAAGTCAGCACAACTGATTGGTTCGTTGATGTGGCAGCGAGTAAGTCGCCTGTTAAACGGGCGACTTGCTTATGTTACCTTTTTAAATATATATATAATTTCTAATTAAATTTCTTTTAATTCATCAGTGTGTTGTTAGAATATGGAAATTAAATTAAAAAATTTTCTTTTAGTTGAGTCAAGTCATTGCTTAAGGTTCTACAAGTCTTCATTGATCTGGAATTTTTGGTTTAGTGAGAATCCATCTTAAATATTTTTTTCTTAGGTTCTCTATTTTTTATTTATTATCATTGTAGTTGGATGTGAACCTATAATTAATTTGTGATACAACCATACTTGTATGACTATTCTTTTCCACATGAAGCGCAACACACACGAGCGATATATAATTGTAGCAAATGATCGAATGGTTTGCTCGAATAATAACCATATATAAAATCTGGCTTTCAGAGCATATTTCATCATTCTTTTGTTGTTTCTTTTGGTGCCATGTTTTACAAATTCTAGGCACTGGCTACCTAACCACGGGGTGCGCAGGCTGCACACGAACAGGAGTGGGACGAGCAGGTGCTCGGGCTTTTCGCCGAGCATTAGGATGTCCAAAGGGGCGCATGTCTGCCCGACCTCTCCTCTGAGGAGGAGAGAAGGTAGCAGCCTCAGTAGGGGTCAGCCTGCCAAGAGTGACGAAGGCCGAGTCAGTGAAGGAACCAAAAAAAATTCTTCCAGTAGGAGGACTGGCTAGCATGGACTCAGGGAGTGTCACCCCTGTGTCAGAACCAAAGTTGAAAGTAACGGAAGGCATGAAGGAAGCCATGGCACTGTCTGGCAAGAAGAACAAAAGAGAAATTTGACATGATTAGTAATAGATGATGGTATGAGAAGAGTAAGGATAGATAAGGGATGGAATGGCCCAATAGAGCAGAAGGAAAGGAACTTAGCTAGGGGGAAACCCTAACTAAGAAGAAGAAATGATCCTAACTAAGGAAGGACCCTAACTAAGAGTGGGACGGACCTAATCTAAGGAGTACCAATCCCAGAGTACAAACAAGAAATAATAATATAAAATCCAAAGATGGAGAGAGAAACCTATCCCACCGTGGTCGCCAAAAACCTGTGGACCTCCAAAAGGAACATAACTCGCCACCCCGCGGGGGGAGATAGTATTGCCAATGGGAGGGTGGATTAGGTCATCCATACGATTAACCATTGAGGATAGCGGCTCTCGCCAGCGCACCCTGATGAGTAATAATATGTACTGCTAAAAGAGTAAGAGAGGGTTTGACTGGGCTTAGTCGACACACATGGCTCACATTAACATCCGGAGGGACTAAGATAGTAAGAATAAACTGGAGAAAAATAAAATCATGCACTCAACGCATACAGGAGAGAAGGATAGAGGTGGCGTCATCCGTGTGACATGGATAGGTAAGGTTTATAGTCTCAAGATGATAAAAGACTTACCTACTAATGAGGCATACTATGAAATAATAGTAGCCTTGAATCTTAGATCTAGAGTGGGTTTAGTGTTCTACGTAATACTAACACCCGTGTCCTAGCTAATGCAATGTAAAACTTGGACTTACCTCGGCCTGGATTGAGGAGCCAGCTAACCAGCTAGTAGCTTCAAAACTATGAGTCCAATCATTTTATGAAAGATGGGTGTGTAGGTTATAGTTCTTGGAAATAGGGATGACATCTAGAGAGTTTCCTAATTGGCCCCAAGTTATGTAGGGTGAATGCTTCTAGAGCTAATGCAATTAAAATTTTAATTTAGTTGATTTCTAATGTAATGCATGCTGGTTAGTAATCTCAAATCAGATATGCATAGAATTTTTTTTAAAAGGCTTATAAAAATAGATTCTTAGAAGTAGACTGGGCTTCCCCAGGTCTGGCACCTCATCTTAATAGGCCAGATTATCTGGACTCTACCCGCAGGCGGGGAAGTATCTTACAGAAGGAGAGAGAGAATACATTAATATGCATGCGACCCTGAACGATTCCGACAATTCTCTAAGTCATTAGATTTCTAAGTTATTTAAATCTTAAAATTTTAAATATTAGTTATGAGTAGAAAATATTTTAGTCCTTAGAGAGCTTAAGAAGGTCCAGGCTAAAATAAAAACGGCACGCAAACGCTAAGAAACTAAAAAAAGCATGTTACCTATGCACAATCAACATAATAAAAAACCAAATTAATTAATTAAATATCTATAGGCCAACTACCCTTATTTATAAACCAGGGTCTGTAGAAAAAGTAAAGTGGCTGGGCACCACTACCAACAACCCGGATTTTTAATCCTAGAAAGTGACGTAAATGACTTTGAGTGGGATATTAGGTCTTCAGTTCTTCAATCTTCTTGAACTTCCTCCATGGACTCCTTGGATCTCTCCTCCTCAATCTCCTTAGATTCATCGTGGCTTTAATATCCAAACGAAGAGGCAATTCTCCCTTTTAAAGGGATATTTCCTTTTCTCTTTGGATATGTAAAGGCCATCCAAGCTTGATCTTCCAAATGGAAGAAGTCTCTCCCTCTTGAGGATGTCTTCTTCTTTTAGCACTCAAATTGGATAAGGACATCCCAACTCAAAGACACTTTCACAACTCAAACCAAATATTACAAATAATTATATGAATATAAAGCAGTAAATTCTAGACTCTCCTACAAGGTTATCCTAGTAAAAATCATCGCAAGCAGTTTATATAGAAATAAAAAAAATACCCATTGCAGTCACACTTGGCCATGCTCTTAATTATTTTATGAGGGCTAAGCAGCTCTGGAGCACCTATAGTAATTTATAATGATTTATTATTTTAGCCCTCATTTATCTAGGGGGGCTGAGCAATTTATGAAGCGCCAGCATGAAATAACGTTAGTATTTAAATCATGATTATTGCCCCCCCTTTTATTAGTGCTGCATGAGCATGACCCTCTGTAGAAAACATCATTAGTATCAAACTCGATCCTATCCTATGGGTAATCTATCGTGCAATCACATCAATTCCTAGAGTAAGGTAAAAGTAAACAAACATCTCAACATCATTTCAATCACAACATATAGTGAAAACCCAAAAAACTTGGCATACAACAGTAAAGTAAACACTGACCTATCCTAAGTCTAGAAGTGGTGCCCTAGCAAATCATCTAAGTGTGTGTAAAAGGGTTGTGTAGCTGAGATAGATCCTAAGCTAGGTAGTTAGTTGAAGTTATCTAGTGTCCAAGTTTGTTGAAGGTCCCCAAGAGAGGTTTAGATTTGAATTTAAATATTAATGTATTAAGGATCAAATTAGGTATGTTTTAAGGGTTCAGTGATTACTACCTTTAATTCACACCGAGACTGCGAAGTTTATTTCACCTTCCTTGGGGCTAAGTCAATAGCCTCGTAGGCTTGGGTTATCCAGTAGCAATCAAGGGTTGATTGAGTTAATTGGGTGAGTTAAAGATTAAAAGAAAGGGTCTATTAATTTATTTATTATTATGTTAGTATGTTAGCTTTAAGTTAAGGGAAATGTTTTCAGAAACTTAAGCCGGTGGTTGTTAGAAGGTCCGGGGTCACCCTATCCATTAGGTCAAAGGGGTCAAAAATTGACTTTTTGATTAAAGGGGGTTTGTGATTACTTAATATTTTTATAAAATAATAGACCTTAACCCAATCAATTAGAATGTAAGCATGCCTAATTTGGAGTCTTCTATCCAAAGTTATGAATTTCTGAAGTTTTGGCCTTATTTTGAACTAAGTTTGACCGGATTGTTTTTTATTTAAGTTGATTTATAGAATCTTGATATTTTTAATAAATACTAGACCCTAATGTGAGTCAAATGCCTTTGAGTTTGCCCCATTTGGAATTTTCTATAATTAGTTATGAATTTTTAAAATTTAGGTCATTTAATGAATTATCGAAATTATTTAATTAAAGGCTGTTTTAGGGGTTTTGATCCAAATCAGTTCCTAACAACTTGGAATCACCCCCAAAGGTTAGGAATGACCTAATGAAGTGTTCCCAAGTGTTTGGCATTATTTTAGAATTTTTAATAATTTTAAATTATTTAATTAGGGCAAAAAGGGGATTTTTAATTAAGATTAAATTAAAGTTTATATTAATGTCCAATTAAGAGGCTTCTAATTTTCATGGGTTAAGGGCCTAAACTAAGTGTTTGTGCATCCTATACATGCAAAGACTACGAAACACTAAGTAAAACAGAACTAGTGAAATGATTAGTGAATGATTGGGACTCAATCACCCACTAATCCTTCCCCACATGAATACTATTCACAAGTATAACCTATGTTTAAAACTCCACAAGTAGTGGATCTCCCAAGAATTAAGAACTTAATTATGTAGGTAATTTTAAAGTACTTAAAATATCCATAAATATATGAATTTTGAAAATAATATAATTAAATGTAGTTCAGTTGACAATAATACATAGACATAGGGGAGATCCACTGGCCACCTAAAGAGGTTTCAAAATAAGTTTGTAATTTCAAAATAATCAACATAATAATTATTTAAATATTATTGAAATAGTTAAATAATTAAATAATACATAAATAAATCATAACAGCCAGAATTAACCTCTGAAAATAATTTTAAATTAAAACTCATATTTTTCTGAAAAGTTCAAGGTATTATACGCAAAAATCTGATTTAAAATGAATTAGTTATGAATTTTTGAAGTTAAATGTATTTAAAAGTAATTTTAAAATAATTCAAATTATTTGAAAATAATTATAAAATTAAATAAATATAAAAAAAAGGTTTTCTAATTTTTTTTTAAATAAATAAATCTTTTAATTAATAATAATAACAAGATGATTTTAAAATAATAATAATAATAATAATAATAATAATAATAAAAGTTTTAAAATAATAATAATAGTATTGATAAAAATAAATAAATACTTTTTAAAGTAAAAGTAATAATAATAATAATTAAAATTAAATAATGACAATAATAACAATAATAATAATAGCAATTAAATACTAATAAGATAATGATAAGGATGATAATAAGAGTATAATATGATAATAATAGTAATTAATAAGAAAATTGTAATAATATTATTAAAATATTTTTTTAAAATGAAAGCTAATAATAATATTATAATAATATTTAAAAATAGTTTTAATAATAATAATATTTAGATTAATTTTACGATATTAAAAATAATAACATAATAATAATTAAAAATAGTTTTAAAATATTAGTAATAATAATATAATAATAATTTAAAAAATAATTTTTAAATATTACTCATAATAATAATAATAAGTTTAAAGATAATGATTAAAATTAATAATACTTAAAAATAATAATAATAATAATAATAATAATAATAATAATAATAATAATTTAATAATAACATAATAATAATTAATGACAATAATAACAAATTAATAATTAATAATTTAAAAGAATAATTAAATAATAATAATAATTTAATTAGAAATAATGATAATAATGACATTTTAAATAATATTAATAATAACATTTTCTTAAAAAATAAATATTATATGTTTTTATTTAAAATTAATTATTTAAATAATTTTGTCTTTTAAAAAAAGATTTTAAAATAATTATTATAATCATTTTTTAAATTAAATTTGGCGGCGGGCAGCGGCCTGGTATAGGTGTTGGCCCGGGACTGGCTCCGCTCCGCGGTCCCGGGCAATGATTAGAGAGAGGGACCATGGCGACGGCCGCTGGGTGGCCATGCGTCAAGCGAGGACTGGATCCGCGGTCTCGAAAATGATTGCCACGGATGCGACCACAGCTTAACCACGTCAGCATGGAATCCCAACCATCCGATCTCCCCCTGTTTGGATGGACGGCTCTAATCGAGCCGAGCGAAGCGAGCAACCGCAGGATCAATTCAGCGATTTGGACGGAACCACAGAACAACGGGATCTCCCCGTATACTTAGACCTAGGGCGAAACCGAAGGCCGAACACATTTTTCACCTCGTTCTCTCGATCGGATGGACATAACGGCATGAATTTTAAACCCATAACCTACTCATGAACAGAAATTATGTGGAGGTGTTTGTTTGACCTAAAATGCGCTTTACAAAAAGCTATTTAATCCTATAGATGGTGACCTAGGTCTAGAGTTTTTAGGGAATCTCACCGTTGGATCTTCGAGATCTCGATTCGATTGAACTCGTAGATTGTCCTCGTACATTTCTCTAGTTGAAATCACGTTCAAATGAGCTCTGGTTCTGCCGGATCGAAGCCTTTGACGTTTAAGGCCTCGGGTCACCGGGAACTCACCGCCGGTGGCTTTGACTGGTGGTCTTTGGCTTAGGGAAGATAGAGGGAGGTCGTGGGAGCTCTCTCGCCAAATCTTAGAGGCTGAGAGTGCTTGGAGAGAGAGGGATTACAAAAGTCCCTAACATGAGCCCTAAGAAGTCTATTTAAACCTCCCAACCCTAGCATCGACGACTAGGATCCAGTTAGGAGTCAAATAGGAGGGAAAAAAAATTGAATTGGCCGTGGTCTTGGGTCCCAAGGCATTAAGGAGGAATTAAGAGCATTAATAGGTCTTAATTTGACCAAAGAGGACTTGGGTTAACCAAGCCAAAGTTTGACTTGGTCAACCTAGTCAATTGGACTCAAGGGATGGGGGTTTGGGTCAAGGATAGGTTTGGAATAGTATTAGAACTTGAATGGACCCATCCATGCTAATTGGGTCAACCTGGGTTGACCCGGCCTTGGTCTGAGCCCAATGGGTTAGGCTTGACCCACTGCCCTCAATGGAGGAGACTTTGGGAGAATTCAAGGTCAACAAACGGACCCCCAACAGGAGTGGCAAACAAACTAGTGAACCGTTCGTGTTGGCGTTGACCAATGTGATAGAAGAAGTGAAGTAAAGACCCAAGAAAAGGAGCACCGAAAGAGGTGAAAGAGAGCAAAGGGGAATCTTCTCCTGGCCTTGCCCTGTGGCAAGGGCAGAGCCGAGAAGAAAGAAAAAAGTAAAGTAGTAACAGGTCACCAAAAGGTGACAAAGTAAGGGAGGTCTCCTCCTTGCCTTCCCCTATAGTGAGGGCAGAGCCGAGGAGAGAACAAAGAGCAAAGTGGTAGGGTAAACCAAATACCCGCTTGACCGTATCAAAACAACCGGGTAGAAGGTGAATGGTGTTAAGGCATGCCTTCCAGCGACTCTGTAGAGCGCACTAACCAAGTAAAGTTTGATGGCAATCACAGAAGAAAGGGTGGTGAGGAATGTCTCTCAGGAACTCTGTCGGGCTCTCTCAACCGGGTAAGTATAATCAACTACTTGACTGATCATTTTGAAATAGCAAGATAGAAGGTGAAACGATCCTGTTTCCTCCTGCTCCTTTCAGAACAGCAGATAGGGGAGACCCAATACTCTGCCTGACCTCAGCAAAGTAAATAAACCATAAAATCTAATGCCTGCTTAGTCTTTTAAAGGATAATCAGGGTAAAAAGGGATGGTGAGGAATGCCTCTCAGGGACTCTGTCGGGCTCTCTCAACCGGGTAAGTAAAACCAACTACTTGACTGATCATTTTGAAATAGCAAGATACAAGATAAAAGGATCTCGTCTCCTCTTAGTCCTTTCGAAACAGCGGATAGGGGTGACCCAATACTCTGTTTGACCTCAGCAAAGTAAATAAGCCATAAAATCTGATGCCTATTTAGTCTTTTACATGACAATCAGGGTAAAAAGGGGTGGTGAGGAATGCCTCCAAGGAACTCTATCGGGCTTTCTCAACCAGGTAAGTAAAACTAACTACTTGACTGATCATTTTGAAATAGTAAGATAAAAGGTGAAAGGATCCCGTCTCCTCCTGCTCCTTTCGAAACAGTGGATAGGGGTGACCCAATACTCTGCCTAACCTTAGCAAAGTAAATAAGCCATGAAATCTGATGCTTGCTTAGTCTTTTACAGGACAATCAGGGAAGAAAAGATGGTGAGGAATGCCCTCCCAGGGACTTTGTCGGGGCTCTCTCGACCAGGTAAATTTTGATGTCTGCTTGATCAGAGCAAGACAATCAGGGTAAAAGGGTGGTGAAATATGCCTCCCAGGGGCTCTGTGTGGTACTCTTAACCAACTAAAGTCTGATGCCTGCCAAAAATAGCAAGACTATCAGGGTAAAGTTTGATGTCTGCCAGAATGGTAAGACAATCAAGGGAAAGTCATCTCAACCATACCTTAGCACACATACGTGTAGGGATGTGAGAAAAAGGAGAAAGGTAGATTGGAGAATTCCAAAGAGAAGAGTCGACTAAGAAGTCTCAAGCTAGCAATTTGGTTACTACGTGATAGAGGACAAGTCATCGTGGCCACGAGTATCCAAATGCTGGCGAGACTTCCTAGGCAATATCAAGATCATACAAAGCTAGAAGCATCAGACTGATGCCTCAAGGGATAACAGGGAAAGGTACGCCCTCAGTAGAGTGCGAGAGGGGTAATCCCATTCCAGTGAGTAACAACTGAAGTAGCAAGGGGGACACACTCATTACAGAGGACATGACTATATCAAGGAGAAATAATTATAAAGAATTACAGTGGTACACCCACACCAGCTGGTGGGACCTTATAGGAGGAGGAAGCAACATGGACACATCCAAAAGACCGCTCTGCAGCCAAGAGTCGAGTCATGATGGGAAAGTATGTCACTACAAGACAAGGGAGGTGAATTTCTGCTAGAAAACCAAAGCTCACTAAGAGGTGAAGCTAACATCTGAAACTTGATGTCCCACGTCATAATTAGGAAAACGCACTAGAGTAGTGAGGAGACATGCTCGCCACTGAAGATGGTAGTATCGTATAGGAATGATAGTTATAAAAAGCTTATAGTGGTAGTATCCACCCAAACTGGTGGGACCCTGTGGGAAGTGAAACAACATTGACGCATCTGTAGAACTTCTCTAGCAGCTAAGCATAAAGTACGGATGAGAGAGTAGGTTGGTAAAGAAAGAAAAGAGCTGATCTCCTGCTAGAAAATTGGAGCTCTCAAGGCAGTGATGCTAACACCTGAGACCAGGTGTACCACAACATTACCGGGAAAACAACTCAAGATAGCGAGGGGACACACTCGCCACCGAAGATAATGACCAGGAATAGGATTGATAAACATCAAACATCACAGTGGTAACACTCACCCTGACTGGTGGGACCCTGTGAGAGGTAGGAGCAACACTACCAGATCCATAGGACTACTCTAGCAACTGAGAGCAGGGTAAGGATGAAAAAGTGGGTTGCTAAACAAATTAGAGAGCTGATCCTCTGCTAGAAAATCAAAGCTCTCAGAGGCATGATGTTTAACATCTAGAATAAGGCATGTCACATCACTAATAAAGACTATTATGATTGTAAAGGACCATAACAATCACAGGTGTAGGTTCATCCCTAAAGCGACCACTCAGACGCTTCATAAGAGAAGAAAAGAAAAGTTTAGGGAATTTGGGCTCTTAGAGAGTATTACCGGGTTCCACCTATGATAAGGGCAACCGATTTTGCTCTGCTAAGAGCTTCCCTCTTTTATTTTATCAATGCATATTTTCTTTATTTTATATATATTTTATTTTTTTATCTGACTAAGTATATCTCGTACTGTCGAAGATAACAGTTAGTAGAGAGAATATTTACCATATCCGTGAGTCACTCCTAGTATGGGATATCCTCTAATGATTGGAATGCAAAGAGGGAGATAGGATTGGCTTTGATAACCCAAGCCATATTCACCACATGAATAGAACTGGGGAGAGAGACATTATACAAGATCTTGTAAGGAGTGAAATATTGGCTTTGTTAACCCAGGCCACATTCAACCAATGTGAATAAACTGGGGAGCACAATCACAACATAGTTAATATATGAATGAAATCTAAATTAGGATAGTGGATCAACATTATCATCCCTAGCTAACATAGGTTTGTATGGACCCAGTATCACATCCCCTGAGGGGTCTAAGCTAATGGTTAAGATATCCGAGACCACACTCGGGGGTACCAAGTGAAACTGGGGAACTATGTCCTCACTAGGTGAGGACGGGTCAAAGGTTCTATGCGCTAACACCAATGTGATTGGTGTGTACATACACAAGTATAAACATCCCTACGGCGTATCAGCGTATTACCTTTAAGGAAAAAGCTCATACTCTTCGTAACAAACGTCGTGTGGTAGAGGACAAATCTTCATGGCCACACAGACTACCGAAAAGTAAAGAAGCTCCCTTAAAGGGGGTACGTATACAGAGGAATATTTACAGGTGGTAGGGGGCTCCCCCTGTGATGTACAAGACTCAAGTATAGTACTTTTTCAAGTACTGATCATTGATGATAGGCATAAGAAGAATGTCATTTGCATCAACGAGTAGGTAGGCACCACCTTCATAAACTTACTCTACAATAAAGGGGCCTTCCCAAACAGCCTCAAACTTACCACTTAGGCAATCGTGCGAAATGATAGGCCTACATAAAATAAGAATCAACTCACCAACCTGAAAAGCATGGGGTCGGACAAGGCAATCGTGTGATAGGGCCATACGGGCCTGATATAGTTTGAGGTTCTGATAAGCTTGTAAATGAAGCTCTTCTAAACCATCAAGCTCTTCCAACCATAGTCGGGAATTATCTTTGTGGAAAAGATTGTGGCTGACTGTCACACATAATGAGGGGAGCTCGACCTCAAGCGAGAGAACTGCTTCAACCCCAAAAGTCAGAGCATATGGAGTAGACTGAGTAGGGGTACGGTATGTTGTCCTATAGGCCCATAATGCCTCTAGTAACCTATCATTCCATTCTCTCTTATTTACAACCAGGATTTTTCTTGTTAATTGCATGAGGGTCATATTAAATGCCTCTGCCAAGCCATTGGCTCTCGGATAGTAGATTGATGAGTATCGCCAGTTAATGTTATGTCGATAAGCAAATCTGGAAATTTTGGTGCTTCTAAATGATGGGCCGTTATCTGAAATGATACGGTGTGAAACACTAAAATGATACACAATATGATCATGAAATAAATGCATTACATCTTCTGATTTAACTTCCTTAAGTGGTACAGCTTCCGCCCACTTAGAGAAGTAATCAATGGCAGCTATGATGAACCTATGACCCTTAGAGGAAGGAGGGTCAATAGGATCCACTATGTCTGTGCCCCAGCCTTCAAATAGCCAAGACGATACAGTGGGGTGCAGCAGATTAGGAGGTTGGTAAATCACCGTACCATGAATTTGGCACTAGTGGCACTTTCTAGCATGCTCCATACAATCATGAATCATGGTCGGCCAATAGTAACCAAGGCGTTTAATTCTACCATTTATTTTTGGTCCAGACTGATGGGCACCGTAAAGACCTTTGTGTATCTCACCCATGACCTTGCGAGCCTCCTTGTTGTTGAGGCAATGTAACCACATTTGGTCAAAAGAGCGTCGATATAAGGTGTTGTTCGCATAAGTGAATGATAGAGCCCTCTTTCTGATCTGAGCAGCGAGGGATCTATCGTCTGCAAGTCTGCCATGCTTTAAATACTCTATAAAGGGTACTCTCCAATCTGACTCTTCCTCGACTGAGAACACTGTGAGGGTTTGATCGGGAGAAGATAAATCTGTGGGGTACAGGGCTTGATGATACTAGATAAAAATAGATAGTGGGTTGCTAGTTTGGTCAGCTAGTTCTTTTACTAACTTAGTCAATGCATCTACTTTTCCATTTACAGATCTAGGGATCTTAGCCAAAGTCACCTCAGGAATTAAACATAGGAGCTCCATTTTCTTATTGTGATAAGGCAAGAGCTTAAGTTTAAGTACTTTGTAGACTCCCGTCACTTGATTTATAATTAGTTGGGAGTCTCCAAGGATCTTCACCCACATAATATTCATCTAAGTGACCAACTCTAGTCCTACAATCAGAGCTTCATACTCAGCTTTATTATTAGTATGAGTTTTGATAGACTGTAAGAATACTTCAGAGTGTGACCTTTAGGAGATATAAAAATGAGGCCCAAACCTACCTTAACTATAAAAGTTTCATTTGGATTCAAGGTTTTAATGGATGTTACACCATCAAAGTAAAACTCCCAAGTAGAGGACCCCTGTTCATCCACACTCATGATTAGCTCATCGGATATATCATCATTATGTGGAGAATCTACAGGGATCGGGTGAGCAGCAAGGAAATCAGCTAGAGCCTGTCTTTTGACGGCCCGCTGAGGGATAAAAGTGATGTCAAACTGCAATAGAATCATAGACCATAGTGCTAGACGCCCAGAGAGGGTCAGACCGGTCATCAAATACTACAAAGGGTTGACTCGAGAGATCAAGTTAATTTTATGTGAAAGCATATAATGCCTAAGCTTTTGTACAGCTAAGATCAATGCTAAACATTACTTTTTCATCACCGGGTATTTCAGCTCTGTGGGTATAAACCATCTGCTGAGGTAGTGCAAGGCATTTTCCTTGTCTTCCTCATATTCTTGGGCCAACAGTGCACCCAAAGACTCATCCAGGGCCGTAGTGTAGAGAATTAACGGTCTCCCCGGGATGGGAGCAGCTAAGATAGGGGGGTTCATCAGGTAGCACTTTATACTCTCAAAGGCCTCTTGACAACGCTCATCCCAATAAAAATGGGCATCCTTCTTTGCTAGGGCAGCAAATGGATGACATCTACCAGAAAGATTAGAGATAAATATCCACAGGAAAGTGAGTCCACCTTGAAAAGATCTCAACTCGGTGAGACTCATAGGGGGTTTCAAGTCTACTATGACTTTGATCATGGAAGGATCAATCTCAATACCTCGGTAACAGACTATAAACCCTAAGAACTTTCCCGCACTAACTCCAAATGCACTTTTCAATAGATTCATTTTTAAATTATACTTACGCAGGCATTCAAAAATGATTCATAGATCTCGAAGGTGATCTCTACGGACCATGCTTTTGACCGCTAGATCATCCACATGGCATTCAACTTTCTCGTGTATCATCTCATCAAAAATAATAGTCATAGCACATTGGTAGGTGGCCCCGGCATTCTAAGACAGAATGGCATCACCTTATAATAAAATACACTTATAGGTGTACGAAATGCAGTGAACTTCTCCTCCTCGGAGTCCATCTTTATCTGGTTATAACCAGATGAATCATCCATGATGGAGAAAATGCTATGAGACGAAGCTATATCTACCACGAGTTCGGGGATAGGAAGAGGAAAATCATCCTTAGGGTAAGACTTATTTAAATCATGAAAATCGATGCAGACATGAATCTGTCCACTCTTTTTCTGAACTAGAACAATGTTGGTGAGCCAAGTAGGGTACTTCTCTTCACGAATGAAACCAGCTTCTATGAGTTTCTTAGGTTCGGCGATCACCTGTTGCTCTATTTCCAAGCACATCCTACGAGGAGGCTATTTAACAGGGACTGCATCAGGCTTGATGGCCAGCTTGTGGACTGCTACCTCTAGGTCCAGACCAGGCATCTCGGTGTAGTTCCAGGCAAAGTAGTCTCTAAACTCTGATAGTAACTTGATGTATTCTTGAGCCTCTGAGTCAGATAATAAGACACTATAAAAAATAGGTCTTTGATCTGATTCAGTGCCTAAGTTTACCTCACACAGTTCGTCCATGGCAGAGGTGATGACATCTTCGAACTCTCGAGGAGCATCAAGTACTCTGTCCTCATCATCATCTAGGTCTTCTTCATCAGCAAGAGTAATAATCGGATATGAGTGAGAGACAGCTCGAATGTTGGCATGGCTAGATGGGCTCTTCTCAACATAACCTAATCTTTGCTTGGTTTGAGGCATATCGGTTCACCAACCAAGAGCCTGCTGTAGAGCTTGTTTATCTGACCAAGTTGAGATAACTACACCCCTCTCTACGCAGTCTTCCATAAAAGGGGAAAAATAACGAGGGACATTTGTGACCTTGTTATCCATAGCAGTCTCCACAAAACCCTGACTCTCAGGACCCAGTGGGGCACCTACATTATGGGATAATGAGGCACACTCACTAGATCGCGGTGGCTTGAAGGTTTTATATAGTGGAGGCGAAGGGCGACCACTAGTCTGTAGTGCACCACCATCACTAGTGGAGGGGGTAACAAAAGTTCTCTGGTGAGACTCCTCGACTCTTATTCCGCGTATCTGGCAGAAAAGGGGTTGTTCACTAGTAGTCTGACGTCAGGAGTCTACTTTATCGTCTGAGCCACTATCAATAACTAAACTACCCTCAGGTATCAAGTACCTACAAAATGTAGGTAGTGAACTATAATTAATGAAACCCGGGCTGGCGAGGGAACTAAGCGATGAGGAATATTGATCATCTCATCATCAGAGGAGTCGGACTCGACAGTCAAAGAAGCAGTGTAAAGATACGAGGGAGGAGGGATTTGAGTGTCGTAGTTTTGTGGCGAGCAAGTCGACTCTCTACTTCTACCTCTACCTTATCCTCCCCTACCTCTACTAGGGGGAACACCGTGCCCAACTGTGAACTAGAAAGGAAATCTAACAGGATCTACAGTGGAAATATCTGCCTCAATACTAACCTGTGATGGACCCAACGCTAGTGGTTATGCAGGACCCAGTGCAGGTGACTACGTAGGACCCGATATATTACTGGCAGGTATCACTAGTGACTGGGTAGGAGGAGGTCTACTAGTCTTGCAATGTATGTAATGCTAAGCATCATCGTGAATAGAGATCTTGTGCACGGAAAAGGGGTAAGTATCTCCAGAAATGGAATACTCGACATCATTCCTCATATACTTCATACATTGGTGGAAGGTAGAGGGCACCATTCCGTACTCGTGGAGCCAAGGTCTTCCTAAGAGATCCCTATATGAAGTATCAGCTTGGATCACATGAAACTTTACCTCAGTTAGGAAACCTCCAAACCTCAAAGGCAGGGTGACATACCCTAGAGCACGCTGACCTTGATCATTGAAGCCTTTTAGCATAATCTTATCAGAAGTGAGCTTCAGATGACTTAGGGAGAGGCTCTTTAAAGTTTTATAGCTCAAGATATTGACTAAAGCTCCTTGGTCAATGAGGACCCTATTCAACACATAACCATTGACTTCAGCTGTGACGTATAAGGGACAATTGTGCTCGAAAGTCACTAAGAGAAGATCATGATCTAAAAAAGTAATACATGGCATCTCTCTCAAATGACATGCATCCTCAATAGACTCAGAAACAAAGAAGTTTTGATAAGACTCTGGTTCAAGTAGTGCTTTCACCAGGGTCTCTCTCAAGTCAGAAGACATCATTAAAGCGTCATAGACGCTAAGGAGGGAAGGATTTTTCTTAGATGAGCCAACACATTGTAATCAACCTCCAACTGAGGGCCTTTTCCCTTCTCCTTAGACTGCTCTTAGGAGGAAGGGATAAGATCATCTTGCTGGGTAATAATATTCTTATCTTTTTCTTTTATATTCTTAGCCATCTTGGGTGGAAGAACTTTCCCTGAATGCAAGTGAACTTCCTGTATTGAGTCATCCTCAACAGGAGATTCACTTAGTTCAGTGATGATGGCTTGTGTTGGCTCTAAGGAGAGTGATTGGAGTGGGTTCTCAGATTCATCTTCTGAATCCTTGTAACAACCACCCTCTGGAATTATAAAGACTGGTTCTCCATCACACTCAGGCTCATCATCACACAAAGAGTTATTTCAAGAAGTATGTAAAATACTAGAAGAGCGAGTGCTAGAAGAAGTAAAAGTAAAAGCAGGAATATGACACCAAAAGTAGCTAGAATCACCTTTTTCTATTATTTCATCATCAGTCGAAGGGAGAACGAAATCCTTCAGCATAAGTGCTGGAAGGCATCCCGTCTTCCCCTCTAAGATTACAATAATCTTTTCTTCCTCATACATTTTCTTATTACATAAAGAAGGAAAAGAAGAAATATCCTAATCAGGCACTATAATAGAAGGAGAAAAAGGTGCTGGCGAAGTAACTGGGGCGACAACTATCGAGTTGGCCTGGGAAATCCTCCTCTCAACCGCCTCTGAACTCTAAACTATCTGCCATATCATCTGCTTTATCTTTCGAGAGAGTGCTAGCTGCCACTCTCCCTCAGAACCTCTGGGTGATCTGCTGCTACTGCTCTAATGGTCACTCTGAGTGTCACTGGAACCAGAACCTGAAATCATCTGAACTGTATGGGTAGTCTTGCCCTTAGGCTACACCAAATCACTATCCTAGAGGTGGATCTGCCCACTTACCATGAGCTTCTCAACTCTATCCTTGAACACATAGTAGTCTTCTATAACATGCTCGATATGTCTATAGAATAGATAATAGAGTGGGTGGTCTGTCTGTCCCTCCTCCTCCACTCTACTGTTTGTCGGGAATGTTAAGATGTTCTTCTTAATAAGGAATTTGAAGATCTTCTTTACACTTTCCCTTTTAAAGGAATAATCCTTACTTAGCTTCTTCTATAGGTACTACTGACTCTTTGGGGTCTTACGGGAGGGTCTAGTCTGCACTGCTGACTAATCAGGTGTGTACGACTGCTGTGGGGGTGCTACACTGACTAAAGGCTTCTTACCCTTATCTGATGGTACATAAGTACTATGTACCTCCCCACTCCTAGGTGGAGGTGCCCCTGAAGACTCTTGCCGCTGAGGTCTACGTGAAGGTTGACTCTCAACCTTAGGAGGGACTGCATCGGGTATGCTGTCCTGCAAACTAATCACCTTCGTCAACAACTTTTGAAAGGTTCTAATGTTGAAACCCTTCATATAAGGTGCTATTGGACCATCTATATATTTTAGCAAAATCTCTACTACATGCTGCTCCTGCAACTAGGACTCACACTGCAAACTGAGGTTCCTCCATCAGACTATATAATCTGGAAGAGTCTCTCGAGGATACTGTTTAGTCACAACTAACTCTTCAACTATGACCCGGTTCTCTACACTAACAAACCTCTGAACAAACAACTGCACTAACTCTGCAAAGGTACGAACTGAGTCATTGGGGAGGTCGGAGTACTAGGCAAAGGCTGCCCCAACTAAACTGCTGATGAAGAGTCTCAACATCAAAGCATCATTCCAACATATGTTATAATATATGGCCCGGTACTTAGCCACTTGCTGCCTTGGGTTACCAAACCCATCAAAAACTCTAAACCTAGGAGGGAAAAAACCTGGGGGTAGGGCTCGTGCTCATACTCTACTGGGTAAGGATGCCCCCTGCTAACTGCCTCTCCAGACTTCCTGGAGAAAATGGCCTGCTCAATCTTTTGTGCTATCAAATTCTGAATCTGTCCAGCTGACAACTGCACTGACTAACTCTGAACTGTGGCAGTGAAGGTAGGCACTGTAGGTGCCGCTAGAACTGCTCTCTGGACCCTATCCACTCTTACAGGTCTCGTGCTACTACAGGTGGTGCTACTGGCTCATCCCTGGAAGTAGTAGGAGTACTTATGCCCGTCATCTGGGGTATCACCCCCAAGGATGTCAATTGAGCGGTCATCATTGCCATGGCTCTGGCCATCTCTACCATCTGAGTCTGTAGGTATAGAACTGTAACCTCTGTATCAACTGACCTAGAAGATCCACCCACATCGGGTTCTCACTACTCATCATCATCAGCTGCCTCTCTCTGCTCATCTAAGTGACCTCGTCTGGTGATCACACAAACTCTATGCACATGTACATCTCCATGTGACTCCCCCTCGAGTAATTCATCCTCAAGTGTATCATCCTCAGAGTGGGTCTGAAGAAAAGCCTCTATGTATGGATCTAAAGGGGAAGAGGCCTTATAGGGGCTAAACACTAGGGCTGGCTCTGCTCGTGCTGGTGAACTATCAAGAGAAACTGTGACATCTATATCTGCCAGTGTATGACAGACCATCGGAACTGCCTCTGATCCGAAAGGATCAACTACCTCTAACTGCTCGACTGACTGAACTGGCTGCACTACCTCAACCAATTACACTGCCTCGATAGGAGACTCTGCATGTCGTCGTCTCCACACCCACCTACTACGACGGGTCTCAGTAGGGGCAACTAGCTGCTGAGGGGCAGCTACAACTGAATTGAGCTGGGGTCTAGAAGGCTCTAACTGCTATCTACGTCCATGACGACAGGGGCATCATCCTACAGCAGGAGCAACTGCCGGAGGTCTGACTACAGGAACTGAACTAACTCGCTGTTATGGTGGCTGTCCTTTTTGCCACTAGTACCTCTACCTCTGTAAGTGAACGGACTCCTAAGAAATCTGGTGGAGTAACCTCTCCCGAGTGATAGGGCCTCGACCCTACGCTAAGCGGATGATGCTTTGAATCCTCTGAGAGAGGGCTCGAGCGACATCATCCCTAGGGACCCTAGTGCATGGTAAAGTCGTAGTGACAGGAGGGGTCACCGCAATGCGAGCGACATCCTCCTCATCAGCACTGTGTATCAGTGGAGAGAAGCATCCCCCCTGAACGACTTCTATCTCAGGTGCTACTACAACCTCTGGGGTGGGTGGAACTGGAACTAGTCGTGGTGTCAGCAGCTCAGGGACCACTCTCCTCTGAACAGGCTCTTGGTGAGCCAACGAATCTGCCATCTACTGTCTATCTACCTCGGATGCAGCTAACTAAAGTCTATAGTTTCTATTTCTCTGGGCCCTTCTCCCAAGGCCGGAGGTGGAGGATGAAGGAACATCTGAACCCACTACCTAGGGGGCAGGGGAACAGGGACTACAGGAAGTGCTGGGGTCTACTCGACGATCTCTGGGTAAGACAACCGAGAAAAAATAGAAGCCCGATGGGAAGAAGGTGAAGGAGCCTCGGTCTTGGCACCCCTCTTCCAAGAGGAAGAAGGAGGGGGAACCCGAACATGAGCTACCTCTACTGGAACAACAATAGGAGTAACTACTGCATGCCGACGCTGAGGGGCCAGGGAAGTCTGAACAACAGGTGCGGTAGGCGCTGGTCGCCTCACCGCTAGATGAGTAGGCTGACGGGGAGTGGTCTAGGCACTGGCTGCCTAACCATGGGGTGCACAGGCTACACACGAATAAGAGTGGGACGAGCAGGTGCTTGGGCTATTCGTCGAGCAACAGGACATCCAAAGGGGCGCATGGCAGCGTGACCTCTCCTATGGGGAGGAGAAAAGGCAGCAGCCTCAGCAGGGGTCAGCCCGCCAAGAGGGATGAAGGCCGAGTCAGTGAAGGAACCAAAAGTGATTCCTTCAGCAGGAGGACTAGCTAGTAGGGACTCAGAGAGTGTCACCCATGCGTCAGAACCAAAGCTGAAAGTAACGGAAGGCACGATGGAAGCCATGGAACTATCTACCAAGAAGAATAAAAGAGAAATTTGACATGATTAGTAAGAGATTATGGCATGAGAAGAGTAAGGATAGATAAGGGACGGAATGACCAAGTAGGCTAGAAGAAAAGGAACTTAGCTAGGGGGAAACTCTAACTAAGAAGAAGAAACGATCCTAAGGAAGGACCCTAACTAAGCATGGGATAGACCTAATCTAAGGAGTACCAATCCCAGAGTAGACACAAGAAAGGATAATATAAAATTCAAAGATGGAGAGAGAACCCTGTCCCACCAAGATCGCCAGAAACCTGTGGACCTCCGAAGGGAACAAAACTCGTCGCCCCATGGGGGGAGGCAGTATTGCCAATGGGAGGGTAGATTAGGTAATCCATATAATTAACCATTGAGGATAGCGACTCTTACCGGTGCACCCTGGTGGGTAATAATATGTACAACCTGATTGAAATAATGGGTTTCCCCCACCTGATACATCAGCTCGAATGGGGTTTATTTGATTGCGGGATTCGATTTCCCACGGGCGCAAGCCCCTATAGTTAATTACATCTCAAGCCGGGGCCTGAGAAAACTCTAGATTAAGGATTCTATATTATTCTTTCCAAATTGGGATTGGCACATAGGGAGGAGACTAAGAAGTCCTGCTAAAAGAGTAAGAGAGGGTTCGACTGGGCTTAGTCGACACACATAGCTTACAATAGCATCCGGAGGGACTAAGGTTGTGAGAATAAACTTGAGAAAAATAAAATCATGTACTCAAAGCATACAGGAGAGAAGGATTGAGGTGGCATCATCCGTGTGATGCAGATATGTAAGGTTTATTATCTCTAGATGATAGAAGACTTATCTACTGATGAGGCATACTATAAAATAATAGTAGTCTTGAATCCTAGATCTAGAGTGGGTCTAATGTTCTACGCAACCCTAACACCCCTATTCTAGCTAATGCAATGCAAAACTTGGGCTTACCCCAGCCTAGATTGGGGAGCCAGCTAACCACCTAGTCACTTCAAAACCACGAGTCCAGTCATTTTATGAAAGATGGGGGGGGTAAGTTATAGTTCTTGGAAATAAGGCTAACATCTAGAGAGTTTTCTAATTGACCCCAGACTTATGAAGGGTGAATGCTTCCAGAGCTAATGCAATTAAAATTTTAATTTAGTTGATTTCTAATTAATGTATGCTGGTTAGCAATCTGAAATCAGATATGTATAGAATTTTTTTTAAAAAGGCTTATAAAAATAGATTTTTAGAAGTAGACTAGGCTTCCCCAGGTCCGGCACCTCATCCTCATAGGCCAGATTATCTGGACTCTACCCGTAGGCGTAGAAGTGTCTTACAGAAGGAGAGAGAGAATGCATTAATATGCATGCGACCCTGGACGATTTCAGTAATTCACTAAGTCGTTAGATTTCTAAGTTATTTAAATCTTAAAATTTTAAATATTAATTATGAGTAGAAAATATTTTAGTCTTTAGAGAGCCTAACAAAGTCCAGGCAAAAACAAAAGCGGCACATAAACGCTAAGAAACCAAGAAAAGTATGTAACCTATACATAATCAACATCAAATCAAACATAATAAATAACCAAATTAATCAATTAAATGTCCATAGGCCAACTGCCCTTATTTACAAACCAGGGTCTACAGAAAAAGTAAAGTGGCCGGGCACCACTGCCAACAACCCAGATTTCTAATCCTAGAAAATGATGCAAATGACTTTGAGTGGGATATTAGGTCTTCAGTTCTTTAATCTTCTTGAACTTCCTCCTTGGACTCCTTGGATCTCTCCTCCTCGGTCTCCTTGGATTCATCGTGGCTTGAATATCCAAATGAAGAGGTAATCCCCCTTCTAAAGGGGTATTGCCTTTTCTCTTTGGATATGTAAAGGCCATCCGAGCTTGATCTTCCAAATGGAAGAAGACTCTCCCTCTTGAGGATGTCTTCTTCTTTTGGAACTCAATATGAATAAGAACATCACAACTCATACCAAATATTATAAATAATTACATGAATATAAAGCAGTAAGTTCTAAACTCTCCTTCAAGGTTATCCTAGTAAAAATCATCCCAAGCAGTTTATATAGAAATAAAAAAAAATACTCATTGCAGACACACTTGGCCATGCTCTTAATTATTTTAGAGGGCTAAGCAGCTCTGGAGCACCTGTAGTAATTTATAATGATTTATTATTTTTACCCTCATTTATTTAGGCGGCTGAGCAAATTCTAAAGCGCCTGCATGAAATAGCGTTAGTATTTAAATCATGATTATTGCCCCCTCTTTTATTAGCACTTTATGAGCATGGTCATCTATAGAAAACATTATTAGTATTAAACTCAATCCTAACCTATGGGTAATCTATCGTGCAATCACATCAATTCCTAGAGTACGATAAAAGTAAACAAATATATCAACATCATTCCAATCACAATATGCATTAAAAACCCAAAAAACTCGGTATACAGTAGTAAAATAAACACCGGCCTATCTTAGGTCTATAAGTGGTGCCCTAGTAAACCATCTAAGTGTGTGTAAAAGGGTTATGTAACTGAGATAGATCCTAGGCTCGGTAGTTAGTTGAAGTTATCTAGTGTCCAAGTTTGTTGAAGGTTCCCAGGAGATGTTTAGGTTTAAATTAAAATATTAATGTGTTAAGGATCAAATTAGATATGTTTTGAGGGTTCAGTGATTACTACCTTTGTTTCACACTAAGGCCGCAAAGTTTATTTCACCTTCCTTGGGGCTAAGTCAATCGCCACGTAGGCCTGGGTTACCCAGTAGCAATCAAGGGTTGATTGAGTTAATTTAGTGAGTTGAAGATTAAAAGAAATGGTCTATTAATTTATTTCTTATTATGTTAGTATGTTAGCTTTAAGTTAAGGGCAATGTTTTCTAAAACTTAAGTTAGCCGGTGGTTTTCAGAAGGTCCAGGGTCACCCTATCCACTAGGTCAAAGGGGTCCAAAATTGACTTTTTGATTAAAGGGGATTTGTGATCACTTAATATTTTTATAAAATAATAGACCTTAACCCGATCAGTTAGATTGTAGGCATGCCAAATTGGATTCTTCTATCCAAAGTTATGAATTTTTGAATTTTTGGCCTTATTTTGAACTGAGTTTGACCGGATTATTGACTTTTTGATTTAAGTTAATTTCTGGAATCCTGATATTGTTAATAAATAATATACCCTAATGTGATTCGAATACCTTTGAGTTTGCCCATTTGGAGTTTTCTATAATTAGTAATGAATTTTTAAAGTTTAGGTCATTTAATGAATTATCAAAATTATTTAATTAAAGACTGTTTTAGGGGTTTTGATCCAAATCAGTTCCAAACTATTTGGAATCACCCTCAAAGGTCAGATATGACCTAAAGAAGTGTTCTCAAGTGTTTGGAAGAAATTTGGAATTTTTAATAATTTAAATTATTTAATTAGGGCAAAAAGGTAATTTTTAATTAAGATTAAATTAAAGTTCAGATTAAAGTCCAATTAAGGGGCTTCTAATTTTCATGGGTTAAGGGCTGAATTTTGAAGAATTAGATATATTATGGGTAATTTTTGATTTAATTTGAATTTATTAGAATTTTCTGAAGTTACTGGGTCCAAATTAAAGGGTAATTTAGGGTTTGTTAATTAAGGGGTTTAATAGGTCTTAAAAACACCTAGAAAATTTCAAGGAGTTTATGATATCACTAAGTTTATAGGGTTCAAGTTTCAAGTCAATCAGAGGTAAATCCTAGCTCGTAGAATTTCTCTAAGTCCGCTAGAAGGGTCCTTAATTATTGTCCTTAGGATGTCACTACGTTGCACAGGTTTGAATCAACGTTTGAAACTAACCCTTGGGATAACATAAAGGAAATACAATGCAAACATTAACACACCATTTTCTTAGATCTATGAGAGCCTAAACTAAGTGTTTGTGCATCCTACACATGTAAGGACTACGAAATACTAAGTAAAACAGAATTAATAAAAATGATTAGTGAATGATTGAGACTCAATCACCCACTAATCTTTCCCCACATGAATACTATTCACAAGTATAGCCTATGTATAAAACTCCACAAGTAGTGGATCCCCCAAGAATTAAGAACTTAATTATGTAGGTAATTTTAAAGTACTTAAAATATCCATAAGTATATAAATTTTGAAAATAATGTAATTAAATTTAGTTCAGTTGACAATAATACATAGATATAGGGGAGATCCACTGGCCACCCAAAGAGATTTCAAAATAATTTTGTAATTTATAAATAATCAACATAATAATTTTTTAAATATTATTTAAATAGTTAAATAATTAAATAATATAGAAATAAATCAGAAAAGCCAAAATTAACCTCTTAAAATAATTTTAAATTAAAACTCACATTTTTTTTGAAAACTTCAAGGTATTATATGCAAAAATTCGATTTAAAATTAATTAGTTATGAATTTTTGAAGTTAAATGTATTTAAAAGTAATTTTAAAATAATTCGAATTATTTGAAAATAATTATTAAATTAAATAAATATAAAAAAGGTTTTCTGATTTTTTTTAAAAATAAGTAAATCTTATAATTAATAATAATGACAAGATGATTTTAAAATAATAATACTAATAATAATAATAATAATAATAATAAAAGGTTTAAAATAATAATAATAGTATTGATAAAAATAAAAAATAATAATAATTTTTAATGTAAAAGTAATAATAGTAATAATTAAAATTAAATAATGACAATAATAATAATAATAATAATAATAGTAATTAAATAGTAATAATATAATGATAAGGATGATAATAAGAGTATAATATGATAAAAATAGTAATTAATAAGAAAATAATAATAATATTATTAAAATAGTTTTTTAAAAAGAAAGCTAATAATAATATTTAAAAATATTTTTTATAACAATAATATTTAGAATAATTTTAAGATATTAATAATAATAACATAATAATAATTAAAAATATTTTTAAAATATTAGTAATAATAATATAATAATAATTAAAAAAATTTATTTTTCAATATTACTCATAATAATAATAATAAGTTTAAAGATAATGATTAATAATAATAATACTTAATAATAATAATAATAATAATAATAATAATAATAATTTAATAATAACATAATAATAATTAATGATAATAATAATAAAATAGTAATTTATAATTTAAAAGAATAATTAAATAATAATAATAATAATTTAATTAAAAATAATGATAACAATGACATTTTAAATAATAATAATAATAACATTTTTTAAAAATAAATATTATATATTTCTATTTAAAATTAATTTAAAATTAAATATTTAATTAATTTTGTCTTTTAAAAAAAGATTTTGAAATAATTATTATAATCATTTTTTTAATTAAATCCAGCGGCGGCGCGGTATACGTGTCGGCCCAAGACGGGCTCCGCGGTCCCGGGTAATGATTGGACAGAGGAACCACGACGGTGGCCACGCGTCAAGCGAGGACTGGATCTGTGGTCTCGATAATGATTGCCACAGCAGCAATCATTGCCGCAATGATTATCGCGGACGCAACCGCGGCTTAACCACATCAGCATGTAATCCCAGCCGTCCGATCTCCCACTGTTTGGATGGATGGCTCTGATCGAGCCGGACAAAGCGAGCAACTGCGGGATCGATTCAGGGGTTCGGACGAAACCGCGGAACGTTGTGATCTCTGCCATTGATTAAGTGATCAATAGTGGAGATCTCATATAGTTAGACCTAGGGCGAAACCAAAGGCCGAACGCATTTTTCACATTGTTCTCTCAATCGGATGGACTAAATGGCATGAAATTTTAAACCCTTAACCTACTCGTGAACAGAAATCATGTGGAGGTGTTTGTTTGGCCTAAAATGCGCTTTACAAAAAGTTATTTAATCCTATAAATGGTGACCTAGGTCTAGAGTTTTTAGGGAATCTCACCATTGGATCTTCGAGATCTCAATTCGATTGAGCTTGTAGATTATCCTGGTACATTTCTCTAGTTGAAACCACATTCAAATGAGCTCTGGATCGGTCGGATCGAAGCCTTGGACGTTTAAGGCCTCGGGTTGCCAGGAACTCGCTACTGGCAGCTTTGACTAGTGGTCTTTGGCTTGGAGAAGATAGAGGGAGGTCGTGGGAGCTTTCTTGCCAAATCTCATAGGTTGATAGTGCTTGGAGAGAGAGGGATTGCAAAAGTCCTTAACATGAGCCCTAAGAAGTCTATTTAAACCTCCCAACCCTAGCATCGATGATTAGGATCCAATTGGGAGTCAAATAGGAGGGAAAATAAATTCAATTGGCCGTGGTCATGGGTCCCAGGGCATTAACGAGGAATTAAGAGCATTAATAGGTCTTAATTTGACCAAAGAGGACTTGGGTTGACTAAGACAAAGCTTGACTTGGTCAACCTAGTCAATTGGACTCAAGGGACAGAGGTTTGGGTCAAGGATAGGTTTGGAATAGGATTAGAACTTGAATGGACCCATCCATGCTGATTGGGTCAGCCTGGGTTGACCCGACCTAGGTCTGAGCCCAATGGGTCAGGCTTGACCCACTGCCCTCAGTGGAGGAGACTTTGGGAGAATTCAAGGTCAATAGCTTAACTTCCTCCTGTTGCTTGACTTCTGCTTGTCACGGGACTTTCATCTGACTTCTACCTGATGCCGAGCTTCCTCCCATTGTTGGACTTATACCCATCATGGGACTTTCGTTGGACTTCTTCCTGACACTTAACTTTTACCTGTTGTAGAACTTCTGCCAATCAAGGGACTTTCGTCGGACTTCTACCCGACGCTAAACTTCTTCCCATTGTTAGACTTCTGCCCATCACTGGACTTTTGTCAGACTTCTCCCCGACATCGGGTTTTCTCCAGTTGATGGACTTCTACACATCGCGGGACTTTCATCGGACTTCTATACATTGTTGAACGTCCTCACGTTGCTGGACTTCTGCCCATTATGGGACATTGGTCAGAATTCTACCCGACGCTGAACTTCCTCCCAATTCTAGACTTCTGCCTATTACGGGACTTTCATCGGACTTCTACCTGACATTGAACGCCCTCCCGTCGCTGGGCTACTGCCCATTATGGGACTTACATTGGAATTCTACCTGACGCTAAACTTCCTCCCATTGTTGGCTTCTGCCCATCATGGGACTTTCGTCGGACTTCTACTCAACATTGAACTTCCTCCCATTGTTGGACTTCTACACCTCACAAGACTTTTGTCGGACTTCTACCCGATGCTGAAAATCCTTCCGTCACTGGACTTCTGCCCATTACGGGACTTTCATCAAAATTCTACCTGATACTGAACTTCCTCTTGTTGCTGGACTTCTGCCCGTCGTGGGACTTTTGTCAAACTTCTACTCGACATCAAACTTCCTCCTGTTGATGGACTTCTACACGTCGAGGGACTTTCATCGAACTTATACCCGATGTTAAACGTCCTCCCATTGCTGGACTTCTACCCATTGCGGGACTTTCGCTGGAAACCCGACATTGAACTTCCTCTCATTGCTGGACTTCTATCTGTCGCAGGAATTTTATTAGACTTCTACCCGATGCCAAACTTTATCCCGTTGCTGGACTTCTATGAGTCACGAAACTTTTATTTAACTTATACCCAACATCAAATTTCCACCTATCGACAGACTTCTACCTGTCGCCAGACTTTCGTTAGGCTTTTACCCCGGCGTTGAATTTGTACCCGTCGTCGGACTTTCGTCGGGCTTCTACCCGACGCAGAATTTCCACTTGACCATAGGATTTCTCAAAGGAAGATGGAGGATAAGACTCCTACTCAGTAAGGGGCCCTAGAGCTGAACAGGGGATACCCATCTGAACAGGGCTAGGGGAAGGCCTCAGCTTGAAAAAGAGGAGAAGAAAGAAGAGGAAATTACTACTCAATAAGGGGCCCTAGGGCAGAACAGAGGATACCCATCTGAACAGGGCTAGGGGAAGTCCTCAGCTTGAGAAAGAGGAGAAGAAAGAAGAGAAAATTCCTACTCAGTGAGGGGCCCTAGGGCTGAACAGGGGATACCCATCTAAACAAAGCTAGAGGAAGGCCTTAGCTTGAGAAAAAAGAGAAGAGAGGGGGAGGTGTAAATTTTCATACCCCAGAGAGGATATTTATAATTGTGTGAGAGAGAGATGAAGAGCCACTCCAAACTAATAAAAATTAATTAATTTTTAGAATTCAAAAGGGTATCATTAAGTGGAATAATGGTGAGGAAGAAATGAAGAGTCACTTCAAATTAATGAAAATTTATTAATTTTTAGAATTCAAAAGGGAATCATGAAGTAGAATAATGATGAGAGAATTCTAAAAGTTTTTAATAAATAAATAAAATAAATAGATAATAATAATAATAATAATAATAATAATAATAATAACAATATTATATAATAGTTATAAATTCTACTATTTATATTAAATTATATAATAGTTGTAATTATATACATGTTATTATAACATTATTATAATAATTATATATTATAGTTAACTTTATATATATATAAAGTTTTACATAAAATTAACGTTATACATATAAAGTTATATAATAAATTATATATTAATATATATAACATTTAATATATGAGTTATATATTAATATATCATTAACTGTTATAAATGTTATATAACAAAGTTAATATATTAGTATATTAATATATTATTAACATCATATATAACTTATTATGACGACATATTTATTATGAAATATGCTATCAAAGCTTAAGAGTAGTCTAAAACTTTATTCTCATATGAAGTATGTGTTATTAATTTGATTCGACTTAGTACTAATATTAATTAACTAGTTAATTGAGTTAGTAATCATATATGTATATATTTATACATATATGTAATTTTATCCTGTAAAAGTATGATTTGAACCTTTTAAATAATGAAATTATATAAATAGTTTTGGACTTTGCAAGAATCAACGTCCAAAAATAGGGGGGCAACTGATACATCATTAAAAAATTATCTTGATTAGGCATGAATCTTGAGGCAAAATTAAGTTGAAAGATTCAAAAATTAAAATTGAGATCATCCGAACTCTGATTTCTGCAAACTTATAATCGAACTTAGTGTCTTGGAAACACGAACCCAATGACACCAAAATCTACCCAATCCGAGCCCAAATGAGTCCAAATAAAAGACTCAAAGCACTTTTGGAAGGATCAAATCACAATTTGGGCTACCAAACAGTTTCCAATCGTGACATGCTTATAGTCAAATCGAGCGGCTCGACGAGAAGAATCCAATGAGCTTAAGATCAACAAATTCTGACATCATTAAGATGGTCAAAGGTCCCTTGAACGGTGCATAATCGCAGGAATCAAGATCGGCCGTCCATCCGAACCACTCCCAATTTACCCTTTATCTTTCACTTATTTACAAGCCATGCCACTCAAGAATTCTATAAATAGAACCCCATTTCCTCTTGAAAAGGGGGGATTGAAGCCAAGAGAGAAGCAAGAAAGGAAGAAAGCTCCACCCACCTAGCTCCTCTTCGACCACCGCCTGACACCTGAGTGCTGCTGGACCACCACCTAACGTCCTCAGCTCCGCCGGACCACCAACTGACATCCTCAGCTCCGCCGTACCACCGCCTGCCACCTGAGTGTTACTGGACCACGACCTGAGACCTGAACATTTGCCGGACCACCACCTAAGACCCGGACATCTACCGGATCACCACATGAGGCCCAAACTTCTGCCAGACTACCACCTAAGATAAAGACTTCTGCCAGATCACTACCTTACGATTATGGTCCTTATGACCTCCGTCACCTAACTAACTAAGGTCCTCCTGACCTTTGTCATCAGACTATGGTCCTTCTGACCTCCATCGCCAGATAATGATCTTTCTGTCCCCTATCTCCTACCAATTACGGTCCTTCTGACCTCTATCACCTACCAACTATGGTCAGCCAACCCAACAAATATGTCTATGTTGATTTCCACTATGTAATGCACTATATATGATATATATTGGCTATATCAAGCTAAGTCTTTCCCCCAAAAGGAGGGCCTCATTTGTAATCAACTACATATACTAGTGGATTCATTAAAGTTGGGTCAGGCCCCATGGATTTTCCCCCTTTCAAGGGTTTCCACGTAAAATCTCTGGTATCTCTTATGAGTATTAGACCCTCTCTCTTTCACCTGATTATGTGTTGGATCTTTGTATAATACTAAGACATTAAGTTTATATTTCTCTATCACCGCGAATACTCCAGGACACAACAGTACCTAAATCATGCATTTGAAATATAATTGAAAACTTTTAGACATTAATTAATGGATGAAATGATATTCTTATCTTTCATACTTATAGTAAAATGATAGATAATTACTTTATGATTAAGGGGATCAATATAGGCCATTTGGTGGAGTGTTTTAGATTATGACCAAATCTTTACTACTACAAAATGTGGCTTGTGATTCTTCCCTTAAGTAATTCTCATCGTTGATTTTTTATAATTAAAATTAATCCACACTGTTTGAATTGTGCCTCTTTGAATTTTGCTCACGTCCATTTCTTTCTTCGGCTTCGGATGAGGACTTTTGAAAGAGTCGCTAAAAATTTCTTGAAATAAAAATTTTGATACTAAAAAATAACTTTAGAAAATAGTAAAAAAATTTGTCCCAAACGAAGTCTTAATTTGTTGAGTTCTTTTCAGTTGTCACAACAAGAGGCTTTTTGTTGGTAAGGAGTTTTGACTATCAATTAAAAGAGCTTGAATTCATAACTTATGCATGTGATGTATATCTGAATTATTTTAATTAGCCTAAATGTTAAGAAAAAAAAGGAGACCGTACCATGCCTACTTATCGCTACTTAATTCAATTAAATTAATTTGATTTGAACAAATTAAATATATTAAAATAAATGTATTATATGTATAATTGAATGTATATTTATATATAGTTATTATTTTTATTTAAATATATTTAATTTAAATAATTATTTAATTAAAAATTTACATATAATTACATATTTTAGATTATTTATATAGATTATTTTTTTAATTTTTATTATCAATTACAAATTTTAAATTTAAGTTTTACTAATATTCATATTTTAAATTTTATTTAAAATACGTAAAGAACTAGAGAATTTATTGGTATTTGACAACAAGATCTCTTAAGCCTCCCACCACTTCACTAAGTTCTACCATTTTGCTTTCACTCTGCTAGGGGTTTTCACTAGTGCCTTCTAGGCAGAGCTGGCGCCTTTGCCTCACCGGTCAAATGCTCAGGAAAGTTTTCTATATCCCTCTTTCCTTTTGCGGTGCTTTCTGCCTTCTCGTTTCTTTTGATTTGTCCACCGCTGGCCGCTCTGTCCATTATGGCGGTGAATTGATTGGCCGATCCTAACTTTTTAGGTGGGCCGATCAAATCTCGTTCCTTCCTAGATGCTCTCTATGGTTCTTCCTTCGATGCAAGGTTTCCTAATCTGAAACCTTCCTCTTTTTGTGGCGTGTCTTCTCTATGGATTTTTGAGGAGGAAATACTTGCCCTTGAAGCTCCTCTGCAATTTATGCTAGTTGGTTTTTTCCCTCTCTCCGCCCCTCTCTTGACTATATTCGAAGGTTTTTCTTCAATTTGAAGCTTACTAGTGAGTTCTCCGCTACTTTTTTGGATTCTTCGCATATTTTGATTAAGTTAGTTAATGACTTGGATTATAGTAGAGTTTTTTGCCATAGAGTTTACCTAGTTAACAACTGCTATATGAAATTGACCAAATGAACTCCCCTTTTAGACTTTGGCATGGAGTCTCTTGTTATTCCTATTTGGATATCCTTCCCCAACCTGCGACTACACCTATTCTTCCCCCGTATCCTCCATGGTCTCGATTCGCTTTTTGGTTGCCTGTTAAAAGTTGATAATGCGACCTGTATTTGTATGCTCCCACCCTCTGTAGTGTGTGTTTTGGTTGAGCTTCACTATAGGAAAATTGTTCATTACCAGCAACCATTTCTTGGGTATCCATAAATTTTCCAATGGTTATGAAAACTTCTAGTAGTTTTTCGGCGGTTTAAAGACCACCAGAATAAACCACATAGGAAATTGAAAACGGCGGTATATTTCTGGTGGTAATTTTTTCCGGTGATTTTTCGGCAGCTATAACAGTCAGAACTTACTATTGCCAAAACCACAGGTTAACTGCTGAAATATTCTGGTGCAAATACCACAGGTTAAACATCGATTATTAGCGACGGTAAAACTGCCGGATGGCCGCCAGTTATTTCTGGCGGCAAAGAGAATAACAGACGGTTATATAACCCGTCCGGTATCGAAGTTTTCAGCGGCTAAATCGTTGGTTAGCCGTTGGAAACCTGTAGCATTTGCAAAAAAAAATTGAATTTGTTTTGTTCCTATGAGATCAATTAATCATTGAAGCACTAAGACATACTTGTGAAGCCCTTTTATTTAGCTCAATTAAACTCAATAACTCCCCTTCTACTTCCCACTCTCCTATCTCCTAAGAGTCGTCTAGCAAGCATTTCTTCTTATTGACATGCTTGTAGATTTTCCTCTCCTTTTAGGCTTTTCATCTATTTTGGGTCCTACATTAACTCTTCTTAATTATATACCATTTCTCTTCCCAAAAGCAAAAGAATATCTCAATTTGAAATTCCAGCTATCAAAAGATAATTTTCATGTTACAATTGTATTCTTAGTCAACTTCATGAATTCTTGAGATGATATAGTTAACTTCAGTAAGCCCTAATCACATAAAACATGCAATCATCCAATACAATTTGGTGAAATGGAAATGCCTTTTGTAAGATTAAACAATTTAGAATGCAATAGGGATTTCTCTAACAATTTTTGATGCAGATGAAATTAAAAAAAACCTAAAGAGATGAAGATTACCTTCAGCTAAGGAGATGGAGATGAAGGCCGGCGGGCGAAAATTGGCTAGGGCGGGCGTCACCGAGGCTAGGGTAGAATTCGGCTAGAGCGAAAGGTCGGCTAGGCATCGTAAGCGTTCTCTGGATGAATGCAATGAGGCAGGCGAAATGAGGAAGAAGGAGAGGGGGTATTCAGTTTTAGGGCACTTTTTGGCGACATTTCTGGCGATTTTAACCGTAAAAAATAAGTAACTTAAAAATGGCGGCTTAACTGCTGGAAAACACGTCATGGTAAGAATTTACCGACAATTTTTCCGGCTGTTATTTGACCTCTAAAAATACCAGCGGTTAATTTGTTTTTTAGCGGTTGTCCAGCTGGCGGTAAATAGCGGCGATCAGACAGCCGATTTCACTGCCGTCGGTATTCTGTGAATTTTCTGTAGTGCTTGACATTTCTAAAGATTAACCAGATAAAGTTTGGTTAGGTCCTAAAAAATTTGAATACATTCAACATGTTGTCATGAAAGAGTTTCCCTCTTTCTGTGCGCTGTGTAAAAGTATTGGGCTTGTCAAGGGTAATTGTCATCCTCATCCCTTCGCTGCCTCGATGAATGTTGCTGTTAATGCTTCTAATTTGGTTAATTTCAACATTAATTCTGAGGGGAATATCATTGTTGTTGTTGACTCTTTGGATAATATAGCTATTCCGCCATGAATGCTTCGCCTATTACTCAAGGGGTGATTAATGATGATAATTGTGAGGCCACTGGGGTTATTGGGGCATTAGGTCCTAATGGTGTTTAAAGTAGGGAAATTGATGGTCATACTTTGGTGAACAATGTTCCACCTTTTGAGCCTATTTTTTGATGAGGAGGATTTGTTGGCTTTGGCTACCTCTTGTGATATTAAAGATGGTGTTAATGAGATTAGGGGTGCTAATAATTCTATGGTTAATCTTGTAGCTAGTCCTATTACTTGACCTAGTACTTGTGTTGGTGTTGGTGTGGATTTTGCTTCTGGGGGCTGTGAAGTGTTGAGCCCTTTGGATGTGCTGTCTAACGTGCCTATTGAGATTTAGGATGCAGTGAATTCTTCTAGTTTGGTTCCTGCTTGTGTTGAATTTCCTGTGGCTTCGTTGGAACCGTCGAATAGGCACTTTATTAATGTGTCGGTTACGCTTATTTCAAATGAGAATTTGAAAGATCAATTGGTAGTTAATACAGAGAGTATTTGTGTGGATCAAAATGATTGGCTTGAGGAGTCCTTCTCCTCACCTTGCGGCGGTGATGGGGAGGATTTTCATGAGGCTGAAGATGTTATTCAGGCAATGTTCAATTTGAATGTTGATCGTATTATTGAAAAAGCTTTTGCCATGTGGCGTGGCAAATGTCGTAGAAAGAAGTCTAAAAGGAAGTAGTTCGTGTTCTTTTCTTGAGTTGTTGGCCCATTTTTTTGTTGGTTCTATTTTGGCTGTGGGCAGTTCCGGTTGCCTGTTATTTCTACTATTTGGTTGGGCGGTGTTGTTGAGTTAGTGGTTGTTGTCGGTTGCTGCTTGGGTTTTGCTTGGTTGGGGTGTTGGGTTGGGGGTTTGTTGGTGTGTATTTTCCTTTTGTTATCCCTTATCTTCTTCATGTTCTATAATTTTTCCCTTGCTCTGGGTAGTTGCGTTGGCTTTATTTTGCAGGGTTCTTTGTTGGTGGTCTTCTGCTGATCGTGGAACAGGAGTTGAATGCCTGGCTGTCTTGCTCAGGTGGCTAGTCTCTTTAGATATCTCATTGGCTTTTTTTTTATCTCTAATGGCCTTTTCTTGTTTCTATTGCTGGTTGTTTTTTTTTTTTCTTCTTTAATTTTGGTTTCCTTTCTATTGCTTTTGAATTGTAATAGAATGTATCAAAGTCTCATAGGTTTTGTTTCAAATGATGTATTTTTAGAGGGCTGTTGATTCACTAAGGACTTATAATCTACTATTTTAATTAACGCATATGCCCCTTTTTGTGGGTTTTATCAAAAAAAAAAAAAAACCTATACCATTTTATTATTCTTTAAAAATTTTATATTTGTAAAATGTGCAGCTGAATACAATTTCAAAATGTTTAAAGAAACGTGAAATCAAATCAAAGTTTTAATTAAGTACTTTCTTAAAATTTGTCCTAAATCCATTACAACTTCATTAAGTGTTAGAAATATTTAATTTTTCTATTTAGAATATATATATACCTAAACATTAAAAATTCCACACCTTGAAGAATCTCTTCAATTAATACTCATCCAATTAGAAGTCTATTATACATTGATTATTATTCATTTGTAATAGTATCCTTAAGCCTATCATTATTTAAGATAAACAACTTAGTTATCATGCATATGCATAAAAAATATTTGTTCTAAATAATTATCTTAAAAAATAATTACTTTAGAAAACAAAAATAAAGCTTTTTTATTTTTTTTATTATTTTTTTATTTTTAAAATTTTTTTTATAATAAAGTTATCCCAAATGAAATCCTAATAGCATCAAATCACAATGTTAAATTTATTTTTAATGATATTTAGTCTAAATTTAATGATTTTTAGTCTAAATTTAACGACATACAAAGAAATAAAATGAAATCCCGTACTTAAAAATTATCAAAATAGCTCTACTTTATTAAGTCTACTCTTATATGTGAATGTAATTACTTTGGAACAACAATTGTATTATATTGACTCAATTTTTATGGGAATGGATTTAATATGACAAATAATTTTGATATGGTATGAAAAAAAATATCAAAAATAACAATTTAATTCTTAATATTTTGCTATTTATTGTAGATATTTATATTATATATAAATTTGTTTCATAATTTTGAAAAAGCAATTGTTGTTCTCAAAATTCTCTCAATTGTTTTACCCTCCTATGAAAAGTTCTAATTTTATTTATTTATTTATTTGTTATTATTATTATATAATTAATTATTTATTAAAATGGAATCATAATTAATCATTGTTATTCTTTTATTCATTCTCTTATAACTTTAACTTTTATATTGAAATTAATTATATTTGAATATTATTGATACGTGCCCAAAAATCACCTTTATCGGGTGCGAACCTTGATGTATACATGAATTGAAAATTTCAGAAATAAATTTGGGACTATCAAAACTCTAATTTCAGGAAGGTTATAGTTAATTTGAATGTCTCAATTAAACGAATCCAATGTCAGGTTCAGCAATGATAATAATATCTTCAACTTGGCCATTGACAGCAATAGTGGCACTAGTCATGATCTCTTCATCTCCTTACCATTTTCCTCTTCTTCTCCCATAGACTTCTTTTGCTCTTCCAACATTTGGCTTGCCTTTGTAACCCGCAATAGCGAAATTCATCATCTTTTTAATCCCATATCAAATCGCAAACTCATATCCACCCCCCCCCCCCCCCCCACCCCTCCTGTATACCCAAAGATGCTCCATTATTATTATAAAAAGGTAAAACCAATTGCTCATGATTCATGTCACTTAAACCTCACAAAGGTAGTTGTCTCTTCGAGCATTAACTCAGGCACTGCGATGGCTGGTATTGTTGGAATAAGAAATCGAATAAATTATCCAGATAGAAGATTTGTATTTTGCAGGCATGCATATGGTGATTGTCAAAGGTGGAGCCTTTTGATGGAAGGAAGCAGAGGCATAAGAGATATTGCTTTCGCAAGTGATGGTCGATTTTATGCCATTGGCAGTGATTGGGAGTTGTACATGCTCGATGAAAGGCCTCCATTGATCAGATTAAGGAGAATCAAATTATGGTTGCCAAAGCATATTTTAGGAATTGATCATGATGATGATTTAGTTGAAAATGTTTTAGCAATGTGGAGTAATAGAATGACAGAGAGTGGAGAAACAGATCTAGTAGTTTATGGACCTTATTGTGGACAAAGCCGTGAAATTAATATGATATCTTTAAAAATAAATGTGGCAAAGCCTTTCCCTGTGAAGCTGAAGATCATCACAAATATTATTTCACTCCATCATTAAGGAACATAACTCAAAGTTGAAATGCCAAATGTAGGATGAAATAGAGTTAGATTTATTTTGTGATAAATATAATATAAATTTTGATTAATTAATCATATATTATATTAATCTCAAAATAAATTTAATAAAAATAACTTGATTTATATTTTCTTTATCATTTTAAATTTTTAACGTTTGATTATTGTTGTATTTTTTATCTGTCTTTAAAAATAATTTTTATAAAATTTATATTCAAGTTTTGAATATCAAAATGATACAACAATGTTCAATACCCAATGTATACATTTTTTTTGGGACATTTAGTCCAATTAAGATAAGCTCATATGCACATTACATACGCAAGCTCGAATCTAAGACCTCTTGATTGGTAGTCAAACCTTCCAATCAACAGATCAAGATGAGTTACATATTCTTAATGGCACTCAATATTTTTAATGACACTTGATAAATCTTAAAAGGACAAAAAAATAAGGCTAGGATCTAAAAACTATTGAATGTAATGCAACTTAATTTTTAATAATATTTATGTGTATTTCACTTATGTTAATTAATTGTTGCTTAAGCTTCATCACATTCTTCATAAAACAATGGTGATTCTCGATTTTTCATTGAAAGAATTATCATTAATAGGAGAATCATTAAAGGTTCCCCCTATCGTTTAGAGTTTTGCCAAAGAAGATAGAATTTAAAAAAAAGTTCTAAAATTTTTCTCTAAAGCTCATAAAAATTTGGAAGTGGACCCTAAGATGGTTCAGGGTGCCTTTCTTGGAGGTCTTTACCCATGTTCTTCACCTCAATGATGTGGGAGATTGTCTACTCTTACGCTAATTTTGTTCATACAATGGAGAAGTAAATTATAGTTGATGAGGCCATCAATGCAAGTTGAAAGTAAATTTGAACAATCAATTAATAGGAAGAGAATGGGCAAAATATAATGTTTAAAAAATCTCAACTAGAAAAGAACAAATAATAGACAAACAATGTGAATAATGTTGGTGTTGCGAGCTAGAAGATTCATGGCAGTAGAGAGATGGTGAGTTTAATGTTCTTGCTTTGTACAAAGATCTTGCACACACACATATAAGAGAGAGGGGTGCAGTAATCATAAGAGACACCCAAATTTTTCATGGAAGTTGAAATGAATCCACTAGTGTTTGTTGTTGATTACAAATAATGCCCTTCATCGAGGGAAGGCGCTGGCTAAATATAAAAAATATACATCATATAGAGGATATCATATAGTTGGTGTTGGAAGAATTCAATGATATGATAGCTATTCTAAAAAAGATATTAGCATATTCATTTAGTCGGTAGGGCCATATTCAGGCGAAAGAGTTTTGAGGGACCACAGTCGCCATACAAATGTGGTTGGAGGGATCATAGTTGGGTGATGGAGCTTGAAGGGATCGTAGTCGGGCGACTGAGGTCAAGGGATCGCAGTTGGGCAACAGGGGTTGCAGGGACTGTGGTCATGTGACTGAGGTCAAAGGATCATAGTATGCCAACTGAGGTAGGAAATAGCGTATTTAGGCTTTGGTACTTGGTTGGAGATGTAATAACCCATATTTTAACCCAATCAAATAAAAATTATTAGAAGTCATTATGAGTCCTAATCACAATCCGTCTTCGCCATAATATAGATATTGTAGTGATTTAATCACACTAATTTTTCATAATTTTTGGGCATTGGTGCAAACCCTTATAAAATTTATACCTATCGATACAAATGGGGTTTTTGGAATCGTCAAGTGTCCTTTTTACAAACTAATTTACCAAAAATTTTTAAATAAAATGAGCTATTTTATGGATATTTTTTTATAATTTTTGAAGCCTCAAAAGAATTTTGTTGACCTCATTTTTGTATGAGGTCATAAGGACCTAACCCAGACTTTAGATTAATCTTGACCCTAGGATCAATCTAGATCCTAGATTATTCTAAACCCTAGGTCTATCCAAACCATAGGATCTACCCAGATCATAGAATTCCTCTAAACTCTAGACATTAGGACTTCTAGACTCTAGGATCCTTTTAGACTATAAACCTTAAGATTTACCCAAGCTCAAGATCTACCTAGGTCCTAAATCTATCTAGACCCTACAATCAATCTAGATCATAAATCAATCCAAATTCAAGCCAATCTTAACCTCAAATCTATTCAAACTCCAGATTAACCCAGACTTCAAATCTATCTAGACTCAAGCCTAGTTCAAACTTTGATCTAGCCTTCAAATCTAGCTTTAATCTTATTCAATCATTTATGATCATCCCAATGATTATAATTGACTTGGATAACTCAAATTCCAGCATTTAAATCTAAAATTCAGATCAAATCCAAATTTTCAAACCAAAATCCAAGGCCAAAGGTCTGAGTCCTGAAAGCCTTTTCCAATAAACATTCAAATACTTCAAACCCCAGTCAAATGACCTCTGATTTAGAGTCTATTAATTTCACATTGATATGACATGTCTCTAGAGGCAACCCTCCAAATTTGAGCTTAATCTAAGATTTTTAACCCTATAAATTGAATTGATTTCCAAAGGTTGTAAAACCTTCAAATATTTACGGCCCATGTCACTGGACCTGCCACCCAGTGGATTTAGACTTTGGAGCCCTCTCCAAACCCTCTAATCACTTCAAGACCCTTGATTATATCTTGTTGAACATTAAACTATATTTTGGTGAACCCACTTTGACTTCCAGTTGATCATGGCCCAAAATAACCAAAATACCCCTTAGGGGTGTGAATAATCACATTTGATCAAATGAGCTCCAAATTGAATGCAACCACTTCCAGTAATTTTCAAATGTTAATCCATATCTGTTGAACCCATTTCTAGACCCTGGGTCAACCTGGTTGACCAAGTCAACCAGGGTTGACCTAAATGACCCTTTAAGGGCCCAATAGACTCATTTGACACAAATGACCTATTTAAACCCTAGAAATACTTCTAACAGACTTCAAACAACATTTCAAACTCATTAAGCCCATGCCCACACCCTGGGTCAACCTAGTTGATCAAGTCAACCTAGGTTGACCAAATCAAAGATTATGCCTATTTACATCCAATCAAACACCAAATTAACATCAAACCCATTCAAAACTCCTCTAGAAAACTCCCTCAAAGATTTAGACTTGATTGGACCCTTTGACTTAGTCATCAGTTGACTTGGTCAACTGAACCCAAGTCCAGTCAATTTTGGCTTACTTAGGTTAAATCACTTTGCATGATCAAACCAATATCTTCAAACTTCATTAAGCTTTCAAAATAAGCCCATTTCATGACTTAAGTACTCTCCAATTAGTGGTGAGTCAAATCTAATTTGATTTGACCAAGTCAACTCATTGAAACTTGGTCAAATCTCATTCTATATTCACTAACTTGATCATATAGTTAATCAAACCCTTTAAACTCCTTTGAATTCATTCCAACAGAAGCTCAAAATACTCTCCATGCCACCTCATCAGCTTATGTGGCATTTTGATTGGTCAAATGGTCCACATGGGCCTTTGGACGGGTCAAAGATGGTCAAATGACCTTTTAAGCTAATCCCTTCCATGATTAAGCCACTCCAACACTCTCAATCAGTTTCTGGAAACTTTTTAAGACATTTCCTAACCATTGGATCAAGATCTAATGGCCCTAGTTGTCTTCACATGCATGTATGAGGACAAAACCCCTTTCCACATGGCATGTCCTATGGTCCTTTGATTCTCTGCCATCTCAACAACTCCAGCACACTTGTCAAGCATCTAGGACCCCAGTCAGTTAATCCCAGCCATCCATTTGGCATGTGGTCATTTGAATAGGGTAAAACCCTTCTTTGAGACCTCATTCTAACCTACACATTATCTCTCTACCCCAGCTCTCCCAAGCTCAGACTCCAGCTCTCCTGAGCTCCCTAGAAACCTTCCTCTACTTCCCGACCAAAACCCCACCGCGCAGACTCACCAGCGACCACTTCTCCGGCGAGCCTTAGCATTTTCTTCCAAGAGGCCATAACAATCGATCTAAGAATTATTAGCTCGAGGGTTCTTCATCAAAAATTAGCGTGGACAGACTATAAGCTCGGAGAAACTAAAATTTTGAAGATCCATCGGTTAGTTTTCTTGTACATTCAAACCCTAGTTTACACACTTAGAGCTAAATAGCTTTTTGAAAAGTGTGTTTTAAGCTTTAACATGTACTCCACATGATTTCTGTTCACTAGTATAATCTAGGTTTAAAATTTTATCCAGAATGATTGAGCGTATTGAAAGTTTGAGCTAATAAATCATTTTAGGGCATCATTTATAGCCATTATTAATGGTACGCTTTTTGAGCCTTTGATTCTCCGATCAATGTCTTAGATCACGCCGATATGCGGATAGGATCAACCGCGTAGTTGTCTTTGCGATTTCATCCTCCGTCCAACTCAATCAGAGCCATTAATTTCAAACAGTGGAGGATCAGATGGTCGCGTGGCGCTGCTGATGTGGATTAGTAGAAACTGCGTGGACCCACCGCTAGACCAATCATGAGGCAATGATTGCACCATCGGCCAATCATTGCCAATGATTGGAAAACGCGTTCCACAGTTTGGGACGACCAATCCTGTCCTGCCACGTGTAATTCTGCAGCCGTTTTTTTATTTCAACCAATTTTTAAATTAAATTTAAACTATTTTAAAATCAATAAACTTTAAAAATTTGTTAAAAATTAGTTAAAAATCAGAAAAATTCATATATAAATATCAAAATGCTCATAATTTTAAACCCTTTTAAATAAAATTAAAATTATTTTAAAACTTTTAATATATTTTGAATAATTTTAAAAACATCAAAATTTAATATTTTAATTATTAATTAATTAAAATAAATCAAATTAATTTTATAATTTTGAGATAAATTTATTTTAAAATTATTTCAAATCACATAAGATATTAAACAATATTTTGCTTTAATATTAAATTTAATTTAAATTATTTTCTATAAATATTTTAAATAATCTTATTATTTCCATATTCAATTAAGTTTTGAATTAAATATTAACTTAAATAATTTTCAAAAGTTCAAAATTTATTTTAAGTATTTTAAATAATCAGAAATTAAATTAAGATATTTTAAACATTTTAAATATTTTATATATTTGAAATGATCTTAATTATTTAATATTTTAATATTTAATTAGTTATTGATTTAAATTATTTTCAAAGATCAAAATAAAAAAAAATTACTTTGAAATAATTTTAGATTATTAAGATATTTTCAAATATTATTTTGAAATTATTTTGAATTATATTAATGTTTTCTAGAAACCTTAAAATCAAGCTATTTTCAAAATACAAAAGTTAATTTTGAAATCATATATGTTCAATTTGAGAGCCTTGAGTGTGGACATGAAATTCTAAACCTAGATTAAGCATGTTTGAATAGGATTAGTGGGGAGTGATGATTAATCAATGAATAATTACTTTGTTAATTATTTATTGATTAATTCTTCCATTAATTAAGTTTTAATTTGATTTGAATGCTTAGGGTACACACACTAGCACTTAGCTTAGGCTCTCCTAGATTTAGGATTTGATTATGTTTATGTGTGCATTCATGTGTGTCAAGGGTTTGTTAAGACAATAATTTAAATCTATCTAAACTTAGTGACATCATTAAGGACAACAATTACACACATTTCTAGAAAAATTTAAAAAAATTTCAATGATTAGGATAGACTTTCTATTAACTTGAAACTTGAAATATTTGAACATAGTAATACTCTCAACCCATAGAAAATTTGTTACTGAGTTTTGAAGTCATTAAGCCCTTTAATTAATTAATCAAGATTAAATTCTTAATTAACCTTTAAAACTTCCAAAATATTTAATAAATTAAATTTAAATCACAAAAATTCAAATATGACCTCAAACTGACTAGAATTACACCCTTAATCAATGAAAATTAAAATTATTTTAATTTGACATCAAATTTAAGCTTAATTTAATTTTAATTAAAATTTAATATTTAATTAATTTAATTAATTTAAAATAATTATAAATTCAAAAGTTTTTTCAAACACTTTGAGAATCTCGTTTTAGGTCATTCCTGACCTTTAGAGTTGATTTCAAAAAGTTGGGAGATCATTTGAAGCAAAATCAATAAAAAGGCCTTTAATTAAGCTAATTAAATAATTCAATAAATGCACAAAACTTTAAAAATTCATAACTAATTTTAAAAAATTTTAAATCAGTCAAACTCAAAGGCATTCAACTTCAATTAAGATCTAATATTTATCAAAAATGTCAAACCTTCAAAAATCAGTCAAAGTCATAAAGTCAACAGTTTGGTCAAACCTAAATCAAAATCAAGTCAAAACTTTAAACCTTCATAATAAAATATAGAAAAATCCAAATCCAGCTTACTTATAGTCTAATCGATCATATTAAGGTCTAATATTTTAATAAAATACTAACTTTCTAGAAATCACTCTTAATCAAAAAGTCAATTTGTAATCTCTTAATTAAATGATTAAAATAATCCATAAAATACTTAAATTTGATAATTAATTTTAAATTCCAAAAAATGTTAATTTAATATTTAAATCACTCAGACAATCCTTTAATACACAATAATCACTCCTAAGATGAAGTTCTTAGGCTGGACTACTCCGGGTTGTGGGGCTACGTGTCATAAGGAGGCTTTGTTCCTCGAGCCTGGTGGCATAATGTCACGAATGGATTCAATGGAGTGTAAAATTTTAAATTTTAATTGATCAATAATTTTCTTAATTAAAATTAAAATTTTTAATTCAAATATATTAATCTAATTTTTAGGCTAGACTACTCTGGGCTGTGTGGCTACGTGTTCTATGGAGCCTTTATTCCTCGAGCCACATGGCACAATACCAAAAACTAGTTAATGGAAAACTTAAATAAATTAAATATTAAAAATTAGTAACCAATCAACCTTAATTAAAAATTAATTAAATTTTAAACTTTAATTAAATCAAATCATTTAATTATATCAGGTACCACTGGGTAACCCAAGCCTACAAGGCTATTAAATTAGCTCCAAGAATGGTGAAATAAATTTCACGGCCTCGGTGAGCAACAAAAGTGATATCCATTTAACACTTTAAAATATATTTTAAAATTAATTTTTAAATCATTAATATTTAAACTTTAATTAAGCATTCTCTTAAGCCTTTCAACCAACCAGAACATCAAGCAACTCCAACCAAATGCCCTTTATAGGACATATCCAAGCCACACAGCCTACCCCATACACTTTAGATGATTTGCTAGGATAACCAATTCTAGTATTAGGCTAGACTGGTGTTTACTTGTTTGCTACTTATGTGTACCAAATTTTTTGTGATTTTCATTGCATGCTGGTTATTAGATTTAAGCAAATTGATTGATTATTTATTTAATTATTATACTTTGTGATGTGATGATTGTGTGTTAGATTTACCCTGAAGTTAGGGAAATTTTATACTAATTCAATCTTATGCAGATGGCCATGCTCATACAGGGCATTAAAATTAAAGGGGCCAATAAATTAAGCTTTAAAATTGACGCTATTTTCTACAGGTGCTTCAGAATACATAAGTTCCCCTTTAAAATTAAAAGAGCATGGCCAAGTGTGGGTGTGATTTAAGTATTTACATTTTGATTAATATTAACTGCTTGAGATTGATTATAATTGCTTGGGATATTTTAAATTATAACTGCTGATTATTAGGATAACCCTACAGGTTGTTAAGTCTAGATTTTAAATTTTTATTCAATATAATTTAATTTTAATTGAGTTATAAATTATTAAGTACTTTGAGAATGGAATATTAAATATCCAATTTGAAATTCAAAGAGAAGGGTGACATCCCCTAGGGAAGAGTCCCTCTTCATTTGGATATTCAGATTAGGACATTTTGAATATCCAAGGAGAAAATATAATATCCCTTCAGGGAAGAGTTTCTTTTCACTTGGATATCTAGACCTGATGGATTCAAAGAACTCATGAAAGGATAAAGAAGTGAAGAATGAGAAGAATCCCAAATCTTAGAGTCACTTGCCTTTTAGGAGTAGAATCCAGGTTGTGGCGAGAGGTACCCGGCCACTTTTAAATTCAAGCAATATGTGTTGTAATATTAAGTGGCACTTGCCACATGGCCTTTAAATTTATTTAAATAATGTGATTTGATTTGAATAATTACTTGATGTTGATTGCGATTAGAATTTGCATGCTTTTATTAGTTTTTTGGCACTTTTTTCGTGTCATATTTGATTTAGCCTAGAACCCGATTGGAGGCTCGTGAGGGTACGAATAAATTATTTCTGCTTTTATTAAATTTAAAATTTTTAAGATAATATAGAAATTCTAACGCTTTAAGAAGTAAGTCCGGGACCGCCGGGAGTTCGTATATGCATTTTTGATGCATTCTTCTTTCCTTTTATTAGGCACCTCCCTGCCTACGGATTCTGACAGACCACCTGGCCTATGAGGGTGCAGTTTTGTCAAAGAGATCTATGCACTTTATGATAAAACCTATTTTTTAAGTCTTTTTTAAAATTGCTTTATTTAAATTTCAATCATTTAATTGAGTCAATTTGCATGCATTACATTAGATATAAATTTAAAAGTGTCTAAATTTTTAATTATATTTTAGCTTAAGCATTTCACCCAATATAAGTCAAGGGGCTAATTAAAAATCTGCTCTAAATATCGACCTCAATTTCTTAAACTAATCTTAAACAACGTTCCTACCCATTCTTACATAAAAGATCAAAAACATGGTTTTAATGCACCTAGGTGGTTTAGCTGGCTCCCCAATCCAGGCCAGGGTAAGGCCAGGTTTGCATTGCATTAGTTAGGTTCGGGCCACTGATTTTTAGTGCCCATTTTAGACTTAGGTTCTAAGGCAATCCCAGGCTATAAGACCTCAACCTTTGAATCCCGACTTTCTAATAAAATCAATCACTTAAACTTAAATCACTTTCCATCAAACTCAAGCCCAACACATAGGATAGGCTGAGGCACTTCTAAATTATTTCAGAATCTCAGGTGCCTCCTATCTTTCCCTCTTTGACTCCAGAAATAAGTGCTCAGCTTTGACCCAATCCCGATCCCGATTAAAAATTCTAGTCTTTACCTCCTTTGATATCAAGCTTCAAATTCCAAAATAAAATTTGTATCGCTATTTTAATTTAGAGTATTCATAGGATATGTTTAGTTTTCTACGATGTTATTAACTACGAGGGCTTGCACTCGTAGGAGATTTAGAAACCGAGATCAAATTTTTAAAATTAATTTTTCAAAACCCTCAATTAATTACCTTTGGGAAATTTAAAATCCAACGATCATTATCGTCATTTTCAAATGATCAATAGTAATTAATAACTTCTTTCCCCGGAGAGATATATCAATTACTATTATAATTTTGATTATAAAATTAATGATCCCCTTATCCAAATTATTATAGTTAACTACTTGATTGTCATACTCATTTCTCAAATTCGACTATGATAATCAGGATAAATTTAAAGATTTATAATTTGAACCTATTAGGGAATGATATATTCACCTTTCGAGGTGATATATCATTCATAATAAGCAAACGATTTCAAATATTAAAATTTCAAAAATTAAATATTTTTTAAAGAAAATTAAATCTTTTTCAAAACTATATATATTTCAATCAAATAAATTTATATAAATTTTATATTGAAAACTGAAAAAATTATTTAATTATAATTATATTATATTATTATTTTATTATAATTATCATATTCTATTAATGAATCCATTAATGCCTTTTTCATTTTCCCTCATTTCTAAGGGAATTTAGAGAGATAAAAGAGAAATGAGAAAAGGAAATCTTAAGGTTTGAAGGCCTTAGAATATTTTTTGTCAATCGACTCTTTGCTTGTCTCGTTATAAGGAACCATTACCTTATTTTTTATTTCTAATATTTTATATATTTTATATTTTATATTTTATATTTTATACATTTTTGTTTTGTCAAAACTTGCAAAAATTGAGATATCTTAATTTTTAGCAAAATGTAACCGCATAACTTTTGATATATTATTGACACGGCTGCTCTAGTCATTATGAATAATTATTTAAGATTTTTTACTGAACGATTTTAAAAAAATAACTATTTTTATAAATTTAAAATTTTATTTTGACTTTTAAAAATAGTATTTTAGTTCAATTAAAGCATTAAAATATTATTATTCAAGATCTCTGATAATTTGATTAATTTTTTAAAATATGAATTTATGCTTAGTAGGATCTTCTGTTGTAAACCGTTAGGACATTTTAACATTTTTTTGAATTAAGTCCAATAATACTTTCTTTATAGCACTACATTAGAATGAATGAGGGTATGTGGTTGAGAAATAGCTAATCATTATTAGTGTTAATTATAAAACTGTGATAATAATATGTGTGAAGGCAAGTAAAAGCTAATTTCAATAACATTAGTTGGAGACTGACTGACATGTACAGGATGGTGGTCTGACTAGCTTATCTTTAAATATTTTTTTATTTCTAATGAAATTTCTTTTAATTAATCAATGTGTGGTTAGAATATGAAAATTAAATTAAAAGTCATTCTTTTAGTTGAGTCAAGTCATTGATTATGAAAGCACTTATAAGAAAAGGTGAATTTTTTTTATTTCTAATGAAATTTTTTTAATTCTTCAGTGTGTGATTAATTAGAGGATGAAAATTAAATTAAAAGTTGTTATTTTAGTTGAGTCAAGTCATTGCTTAAGAAAGCGCTATAAGAAAGGATAAATCTTTTTTTTTTTAATTTCTAATTAAATTTCTTTTAATTCATCAATGTGTTGTAAGAATATGGAAGTTAAATTAAATGTTGTTCTTTTAGTTCAGTTTAGTCATTGCTTAAGGTTCTACAAGTCTTCATTGATCTGGAATTTTCAGTTTGGTGAGAATGACATGCGGCTTTAAATCCTTCCTACATGATCAATGATATATCCAACTTAAATATTTTTTTTCTTAGATTCTCTATATTTTATTTATTGTCATTATAGTTGATGTGAAACTATAATTAATTTGTGATGCAGCCATACTTGTATGACTATTCTTCTCCACATGAAGCGCCCTTTTTCAAACACGCACGACTGATATATAATTGCAGCAAATGATTGAATGGTTTGCTCGAATAACAACCATAGGCATAATATGGCTTTTAGAGCATATTTCATCATCCTTCTATTATTTCTTTTGGTGCCATATTTTACGGATTGTAGAGCCGTAGTTGATGAAGAAATCCCCCAAATCTCAAAAGGTTAGTAATTTAATGCAGAGCTTTTTTTTGTCCTTCTTCTTCTTTGCCTATAAGGAAGGGATCGAAAGAAATATTAGCCAATAAATTTATATGACTATTAATTGCAGTTGCAGGTGGTTCTCTTTCAAAATCTTACACGAACATTATAGATCTCACAAAAAGAAGAAAATTGGACACTGCTATTCCATCTCCAGATGAACCTCCGACTGTTGGTAATTTAACGGACCCACCTCCATGTGACATATGCTATTATGTGCCACCACCATGTAATTGCCATAAATAGGCAATTCATGATTTTCTTCAATAAATGAATTTTAAAGATCATGAACAACAGTTGTAATAAATAAAAGCTTCAAAATTTTCAGAGGGAATGAATTTAGAGGCTATTTGTATTGTTCAGATATTTGTGTGGGTGATTAATATGTGATTATTTGTAATATTTTATGTTGTTATCTGACTCTTAAATACTACTGTGCTTAATTTTCATTCATTATGGAAGGCATCTTTGGTTGATCTATTGAAGTTATAAAATATGTTTTTAGAATAATCATCATTCCCTCATTTGGTCAATTAGATAAACATGGTGGAGTTTATATATATATATATATATATATATATATAATTTATAATTAAATTTCTTTTAATTCATCAGTGTGTTGTTAGAATATGGAAATTAAATTAAAAATTGTTCTTTCAGTTGAGTCAAGTCATTGCTTAAGGTTCTACAAGTCTTCATTGATCTGGAATTTTCGGTTTAGTGAGAATCCAGCATAAATATTTTTTTCTTAGATTCTCTATTTTTTATTTATTGTCATTGTAGTTGGATGTGAACCTATAATTAATTTGTGATGTAGCCATACTTGTATGACTATTCTTCTCCACATCACCCTTTTTGAAACATGCACGACTGATATATAATTGCAGCAAATGATCGAATGGTTTGCTCCACTAGTCATAGGCATAATATGACTTTCAGAGCATATTTCATCATCCTTCTATTGTTTCTTTTGGTGCCATGTTTTACGGATTGTAGAGCCATAATTGGTAAAGAAATCCCCCATATATCAAAAGGTTAGTAATTATATACAAAGCTCTTTTTTTTCTTCTTCTTTTTCGCCTACAAGGAAGGGATCAAAAGAATATTAGCCAACAAATTTATATGACCATTAATTGCAGTTGCAGGTGGCTTTCTTTCAAAATTTTACACCAATATAAAGGATCTCACAAAAAGAAGAAAATTGGGGACTGCTATTCCAATTGGAGATAATCCTCCAACTGATCCTAATTTAACAAACCCACCTAGCTGCCTTAGATGCTATCATGTGCCACCACCATGTAATTGCCATACATAGGCAATTCATGATTTTCTTCAATAAATAAATTGTAAAGATGATGAACAACATTTTTAATAAATAAAAGCTTGAAAATTTTTAGAGGGAAAGAATTTAGAGGTTGTTTGCATTATTCAGATATTTGTGTGTGTTGATTAATGTCATTATTTATAATATTTTATGTTGTTATCTGACTCTTAAATACTACTATGCTTAATTTTCATTCATTATGGAAGGCATCTTTGGTTGATCTATTGAAGTTATAAAATATGTTTTTAGAAGAATCATCATTCCCTCATTTGGTCAATTAGATAAACTTGGTGGAGCTATTAGAAGCAACTTCTTATCAGATTTTTGAAAAAAATTAAAGAAAAATTAAAGAAAAAAATAATGTACAAAAAGGAGTACTAACTTTTTGATGTTGGAGACAATTTTTTTTTTTTTGATAATTTCAGAGCATAATAGTAATCTCAGATTAAATTTAAGTAGATTTCAAGAATTTAGAGCAATACTTTTCAATAATTTGTACTCCAATCAACTTATCAACTTTAAAAAAGTTTCAACATCTAAAAATAAAATGGCAAATAATACATCTAAGAAAATAAACTATAATTGGCACAAATCTCAAGGTATTATTTGACTTCAAAAACTTTCAAATTTAAATTCAGAACTATCCGAACTTTAAGTTTAATAAACTTATTGTTGAACCGAATGTGACGACAAACAAACCTATCGATTCCACAATAGTGAAAGTGAACACAAATCATGCACTCAAAATATAATGGGAAACTTTTAGACAATATTTGACTTATAGTAAAATAATAGATAAATACATTATGATTAAGGGGATCAATATGGACCATTTGGTGGAGTGTTTTAGATTCTGATCAAATCTTTACTACTCCAAAATATGGCTTGTGAATCTTCCCTTTGGTAATTCTCATTGTTGATTTTTTATAAAAAAATTAAAATTAATCCGCACTGTTTGATTTGTGCCTCTTTGAATTCCGCTCCCGTCCATTTCTTTCTTCGGCTTCGCATGAGGAAATTTGAAAGGGTCACTAAAAGGAACTTTTTCGCCTTCTTCTAATGTACCCCTTCATCGGAGGACTTTTGAAAGAGTCGCTAGAAATTTTTATATTAAAAAAAACTTTAAAAAACTGTAAAAAAAAAACTATCCCAAATGAAATCTTAATTTGTTGAGTTATTTTTAGTTGCTTTTCGTTGAATATGACAAGATTTTATGCTCTTAAAACTAAAACCAGATCTTTAAAAACTTCTTAAGAAGATTTGGTATTGTATATATTTTCACAATTTACCTATTTTTATTTTACTTTGTATAAAAATATTGGCTTTCTGTTGTTTCTTTTGGTGCCCATATTATATGGGTTGTAGAGCTACATTTCGTGAAGGAAATTATTGTTATTTTTACTTCTATCTTCTTCTTCTTATGCTTGTGCTATTGCAACAAGTTTTCTTTCAAAATTTACAAGAAGAAAATAATGTAGACAAGATTTTTATCCTTAGTATTATGCATTATTACCCTCCTACTTATGGTTATTACAGATACACGCCTGATTGTATTGAAAATGCTTTTATGTGCCACCATATGGGCCAAAGGACCAAAATCGCTCTATGACCTTTTTTCTTTTTGGGATAAGACTCACAGTCGAGCCTACGCGTTAATAATGGTAAAAATTACAAGTCCTTAGAGGATCAAAAGCTCCCTAAAAGGACAACATTTGAAACAAAACCTAAGAGCTTTAGATCCTACGTATTACAAGGAAATAAAAAGCAAAGAAAAAAGAAAATAAGACTAAAAAATAAATATGGAGACGCACAGTCACCAACTTCACCATCCACAAAAGCACCCTAATGCACGGTCAATCGAACCAACGAACAACCATCAAGAGCAACCCAAGAGATCCAGATCAAATCCAAGTAAAGTATGCACCAACCTGCAAACAACACTAAACAGAGAGAATGAAAAATGAAAAGGCAGGAGCATACCCCCACAGCCAACAGGAAAAACCACTAAAACCACCCAACAATTAACACAACCAACAACACCAGAGAAAAACAACAGCAAACCACTAGAAACGCATAGAACCAACCACCACCTAAAGGGCTACTTTCTAGCTTTCCTTCTATGATGTTTACTGCCACGAGAAAACGTTTTCTCAACTACCTTACAAACATCAATACCATACAATTTCTGTAATGTTACATCCTGCTCATCACCAAAGTCATCACCCATCTCATCTGGTGAAGTTGGAGACCCATCAATTACGCTAAATCGAATGACCAATACAAATAACCCCCAAATTAGAAACAACAGAAGCATTCAACTCGCTAGCGGACATAATAACAATAGGCACCTCCGCAAGATTTTCATTATACAAAGAGCCCACAACTACAGGCAAAACAGGCACGCTAGCCGCAGACCCCACGAGGGGAGTGGCCGCCCCATGTAAAGGTTCAGGAGAAATCACAGCCCTAGGTGAAAAAAAACACACAGCCGGTTGACACAAAACCCCATCTTCCTCATCAACCACCACCTCCTCACCATGAGACAAAGCCATGGTACAAACCCCCACATCCCCAGATTCACACAAATTGTCACAGGCCACCGCCTGAGAATTAACAATAGGAGAAATAAAACCACCCTCCCTCTAAAAAACCACATCACCAGGTTCTGAAACAGGCATAATTTCATGTTCCACCTCAATAAGCAGAGGAGATACACCATCAACATTCTCATTAGCACAATTCAAGTCAAGATTCACCACCATATGATCATGAACCTCCCTTACCGAATCAATAGCAGGAATAACATGAACATCAGCCACATCCCTCTCCTAAATAGGAGGAACAACATCCACCTTAGGAAATAAGATCAGACACCCATCCTTGGAATGACCCAACATTTTACAATAAAAGCAGTACCATGGAAATTCTTCCATTTCAATTGATTGAATGTAACCCATAGACTCGGAACCAAACCAAACTTGAGAATTATACTGTTTAGTAACATCTAATTCCATAAGTATACAGGCAACAGAAGGCCTAGTCCCATTCGTGGTCGCATTATCGTTAAACAAAAGTCTACAAACATAGACCCCAATCCATGCAGAATGCGGGGGAGAAAAGATGAGGGCGCAAATTGGGGAAAGAAACCCAAATGGGAATAATAGGAGACTCCACATTTATATCAAAATGGGGAGTCCACTTAAAAAGCTTCATGAAACAATTGCAAATGAAGTAAGATCTGTGAGAAAAAACCCTACAATAATCTAAATCATTAACAAGTTTGTTCAACACATTTTTAGGGTTCAAAACTATAACTGAGAATACGCTACAAAGCTTTAGGTTAAAGAAAATTTTTTGAATCATATTAAGAGGCGGACTACGGCCCAAAAATTTTCCCACTAAAGCAAACTCAAAAGGCATTGCAAGTGAAAGTAATTCCTCATCCAAAATTATTAACGCATGCAAACCATGATGGTGAGAAACTTTGAGCAGAGGAAAGTTAGGAAAAGAAGATTCAACGGATAAAGCATATCTAAATGACCTAGATTTAACCTTCCCGTCCAAAAACCCAGGATCTCTTAATCGATTTGCAGCCATACGAAAGAAAATCGCAAGAAATTGAAGGATTAAGGGGAAAAAATATCGAACAGAGATGACACCTGGACATGAGAACCCCAGACACGAAAACCCTCGACATCACACGAGATATTCGGCTGACGCTCTATGACCTTCAAACACTAACTTTCTTTCTTCTCTCTCCTCACTTTTTTTCTAAATTTCCCCAAAAGCTTCTCTATTAAGTAAAATGAAGAAAATGGATTAATGCTTAAGAAATATTAAATAAGTGCTTTTAGGATTTTTATAAAATAAAAATATAAAAATAAAATTCTAATGAATCTTCATTATAAAATTCATAGGATTTTTCTTAAGGACACCAAAAATTATAAAAAAATATTCATAAAATATGTCATTTTATTTAAAAAATCTAGTGAAATCGATTTGCAAAATGAACACCTAACTGTCTCAAAATCCCCATTTATACCGAGAGGTGTCAATTTCTTAAGGAATTTTACCAATGTCTAAAAATTATGAAAAAAATTAGTGAAACTAAAACATAAAAATATATATGTTATGACAAAAATGATTTTTGATTTGGACTTATATTGACTAATAAATATTGTAGATATATTTTGGTTAATTTTTATTTTTAAAGGTTTGAGTTTTAGTTTGTTATTCTCTGTATTGTCAAGCGATATTGTAGATAGCTTTTCGATTATATATATTTTGAATGATATATAGAAAATCAAGTTTAGATTCATTAGTCTTCCACTTTATATTTTATTCAATATTGGCTCTATATAGTATATAAATTTGAAGTTTTATTTCATTACTTTTCCAACTAGATATTGGTGTCAATCTTTCCACAATTGGACACGATATGACCTGTGTGATATCGAGTCATATTGAGTCTGCTGGGCGCGTGAGGCCAAGCAGAGCTGCAAGCAGCCAAGCATGCTAGGGCTAGGCTCAGACCCGGGTCAACTTCGGGTTGATTTCGGGTTTCCAAGTCAACCCGAACCCAACCCGATTTAAAAAATGGGTCATATTTTTCAACCCGAACCCGACTCATCTTATAAATAGTTTGGCCCAAACCCGAAATTTTTCGGTTCCAGTCCAGGTCGAGTTTCGGGTAGTGTCAAATATTGATACCCCTAGACAAAACTATGACTTTTTCTAGCTAAGCAAAATCATAATTACATACTATAAAGATGAAGGCCAGATTTTTTTTTTTTTATTTTTTTTTATTTTTAAGATGAAGGCTAGATTTCTTCACGAAGGAGATGAGTAACTCCACTTATACATTAGACAAAAGTTTTTTTTCCTTACTTGAATAACTCCTATTTTTTCTCTTCCTATTTCTGTATAAGAGAATGTTAATCTAGTTTTTATAGCGAAAGGTTCACCTTCTAACATTAATGATCAGTCCTTATTGAAGGCTTTTAATGCTATTATTGTAAGCTTTTATAGTTGCCTCTATTTATGATTTTATGACAACCATCATTTAGAGTTTTATGATAACATCAAATTTTAATTTTATGAAACCAAACAATCTTGAAAAAAAAAACCTAGACTTAGTCATGACAATTAATGAAAATTTTACTCCATACATATCATTCAAAAGATTTAGTTGGAAAATATTAAATTTTAAAAGGTAATTAGCGTAATCATAGAACCTTTTACACTCAGAAATTGCACCGGAATATAATATAGACTGGCGAATAAGCCGGCAGGATATGCGCCGATAACGTAACAACAGAAATTGTTTTAAATTTACCGGTGCATATTCCGCCGGTTAGTCCGCTGCTTTTTCTGGCGCATGTATGTCTGCTGGAAAGTCCGACGGTAATGGAAAATTTTCCTGTAGTGAAAAATAGCCATAAAAAAAATAGATTTTTGATTGATTTTTTTTACTCGCATTATCACAATACATCGCAACCTTTTTTTTAATTTTTAATTTTTTTTTATAATTCACAACTTAAATATAAAGCTGCACCTATTATATATAAATAATAAAATGGAAAAATTTTCAAAACATGACATAAAAATATATCACATAAATATGATCATCAATAGAGTAAGAAGTTAAACATAAAAATTCAATTTTTAAATAAAATGAGCTATTTTATGGATATTTTTTTAAAATTTTTGAAGCCCTAAGAGAATTTATATAAATCTTATGTTGAAAATTGAATAGATTATATAACTATAATTATATTATATTATTATTTTATTATAAATATCATATTCCATTAATGAATCCATTAAAGCCTTTTTCATTTTCCCTCATTCAAATGAAGAGAGAGCATGTAAGGGAATTAATTAGAGAGATAAAAGAGAAAAGAGAAAAGGAAATCTTTGGGATTGAAGGCCTTAGAGCAATTTTTGTCAAATGACTCCTTTTTTGTCTCGATATAAGGAATCATTACCCTATTTTTATTTCAAATATTTTGTATATTTTGTATTTTATACATTTTCATTTGGTCAAAACTTGCAAAAATTAAGATATCTTAATTTTTAGCAAAATTTCACCGCATAACTTTTGATATATTATCAGCACGACTGCTTTGGTCATTTTGAGTATTTATTTAAAAATTTTTATCAAACGATTTTGAAAAAATAATGATTTTTATTAATTTAGAAATTTATTTTGACATCTAAAAATAGTATTTTAGTTCAATTAAAGCTTCAGAATATTGTTATTCATGATCTCTGGTAATTTGGTTAATTTAAAAAAAAATATGAATTTATTATTAGTAGGATTTTCTATTGCGAACCATTAGGACATTTTAACATTTTTGGAATTAAGTCTAATAATGCTTTCTTTATTGCACTACATTAGAATGAATGTGGGTATATGGTTGAGAAATAGCTAGTCATTATTATTGTTATAATACTGTGATAATAATATATGTGAAGACAAGTAAAAGCTGATTTCACTGATATTACTTGAAGGCTGACTGACATGTACAGGATGGTGGGCCGACGAGCTTACCTTTAAATATATTTTTTATTTCTAATGAAATTTCTTTTAATTCATCAGTGTGTGATTAGAATATGGAAATTAAATTAGAAAAATTTATTATTTTAGTTGAGCCAAGTCATTGCTTAAGAAAGCACTTAAAAGAAAGGATAAATTTTTTTTTTATTTGTATTGAAATTTCTTTTAATTCATCAGTGTGTGGATAGAATATGAAAATTAAATGAAAAGTTGTTCTTTTAGTTGAGTCAAGTCATTGCTTAAAAAAGCACTTATAAGAAAAGGAGAAATATTTTTTTTATTTCTGATGAAATTTCTTTTAATTCATCATGTGTGGTTAGAATATGGAAATTAAATTGAAAGTTGTTCTTTTAGTTTGAGTCAAGTCATTGCTTAAAAAAACACTTATAAGAAAGAAGATTTTTTTTTTTAATTTCTAATGAAATTTCTTTTAATTCATCAATGTTGGCTAGAATATGGAAATTAAATTAAAAGTTGTTTGCTTAAGAAAGCACTTATAAGAAAGGAGAAATATATATTTTTTTTATTTTTAATGAAATTCCTTTTAATTCATCAGTGTGATTAAAATATGGAAATTAAATTAAAAGTTGTTCTTTTAGTTGAGTCAAGTCATTGCTTAAAAGGTTCTACAAGTCTTCATCGGTATAATTGTTCTACAAGCCCTTTTTGCAACACGCATGATTGATATAAAATAGCAGCAAATGATTGAATGGTTTGCTCGAACAACAACCAGAGCATAATATGGCTTTCAGATCATATTTCATCATCCTTTTGTTGTTTAGTTTGGTTCCATGTTTTACAGATTGTAGAGCCATAATTGGTGAAGAAATCCCCCAAATCTCAAAAGGTTAGTAATTATATGCAGAGCTTTTTTTCTTCTACTACTTCTTCTTCTTCACCTACAAGGAAGGGATCTAAAAAAATATTAGCCAATAAATTTATATGACCATTAATTATAGTTGCAGGTGGTTTTCTTTCAAAATTTTACACGAACATGATGGATCTCACAAAAAAAAAGAGAATTGTATGGTGAGTCGAATCCGGGTCCATCTGCTAATAAACCTCCGACTGATCGTAATTTCACGAACCTATCACCTAGGTGTTTCATATGTAATAAATAAAAGCTTCAAAATTTTCAGAGGAAAAGAATTTAGAGGTTGTTTGTATTATTCAGATATTTGTGTGTGTGATTAATGTCATTATTTATAATATTTTATGTTGTTATCTGACTCTTAAATACTACTGTGCTTAATTTTCATTCATTATGGAAGGCATCTTTGGTTGATCTATTGAAGTTATAAAATATGTTTTTTGAAGAATGATCATTCCCTCATTTGGTCAATTAGATAAACGTGGTGGAGCTTTTAGAAGCAACTTCTTATCAGATTTCTGAAAATATTTTTAAAAAAATTAAAGAAAAAAATAATGAACAAGAAGGGGTAATAACTTTTTGATGTTGGAGACACAATTTTTTTTTTGATAATTTCAAAGCATAATAGCAATCTCTGATTAAATTTAAGCAGATTTCAAGAATTTAGAGCAATACTTTTCAATAATTTGTACTCCAATCAACTTATCAACTTTAAAAAAGCTTCAACATCTAAAAATAAAATGGCAAATAATACATCTAAGAAAATAAACTATAATTGGCACAAATCTCAAGGCATTATTTGACTTCAAAAACTTTCAAATTTAAATTCAAAACCATCCGAACTTTAAGTTTAATAAACTTACTGTTGAACCGAATGTGACGACAAAACAAACCTATCGATTCCACAATAGTGAAAGTGAACACAAATCATGCACTGGAAATATAATTGGAAACTTTTAGACAATATTTGACTTATAGTAAAATAATAGATAAATACATTATGATTAAGGGGATCAATATGGACCATTTGGTGGAGTGTTTTAGATTCTGATCAAATCTTTACTACTCCAAAATATGGCTTGTGAATCTTCCCTTTGGTAATTCTCATTGTTGATTTTTTATAAAAAAATTAAAATTAATCCACACTGTTTGATTTGTGCCTCTTTGCATTTTGCTCCCGTCCATTTCTTTCTTCGGCTTCGCATGAGAAAATTTGAAAGGGTCACTAAAAGGAGCTTTTTCGCCTTCTTCTCCTGTACCCTTTCACAGGAGGACTTTTGAAAGAGTCGCTAGAAATTTTTATATTAAAAAAAACTTTAAAAAAACTTTAAAAAAAAACTGTCCCAAACAAAATCTTAATTTGTTGAGTTATTTTAAGCTGCTTTTCGTTGAATATGACAAGATTTTATGCTCTTAAAACTAAAGCCAGATCTCTAAAAACTTCTTAAGAGATTTGGTATTATATATATTTTCACAATTTACCTATTTTTATTTTACTTTGTATAAAAATATTGGCTTTCTGTTGTTTCTTTTGGTGCCCATATTATATGGGTTGTAGAGCTATATTTCGTGAAGCAATCCCCCAAATGTCAAAAGGTCAGGAAATTATTATTATTTTTCCTTCTATCTTCTTCTTCTTATGCTTGTGCTATTTCAACAAGTTTTCTTTCAAAATTTACAAGAAGAAAATTGCGTAGACAAGATTTTTATCCTCAGTATTATGCATTATTACCCTCCTAGTTATGGTTATAACAGATACACAGCTGATTGTATTGAAAATGCTTTTATGTGCCACCATATGGGCCAAAGGACCAAAATCTCTCTATGACCTTCTTTTTTATTTGGGATAAAACACACAGTGGGGCCTACGCGTTAATAATGGTAAAAAGTATAAGTCCTTAGAGGATCATAAGCTCGTTAAAAGGATAACATTTGAAACAAAACCTAAGAGCTTTAGATCCTACATATTACAAGGAAATAAAAAGCAAAGAAAAACAAAATAAGACTAAAAATAGATATGGAGACGCACAGTCACCAACTACACCATCCACAAAAGCACCCCAATTCACAGTCAATCGAACCAACAAACAACCGTCAAGAGCAACCCAAGAGATCCGGATCAAATCCAAGTAAAGTAAGCACCAACCTGCAAACAACACTAAATAGAGATAAAGAAAAATGAAAAGGCAGGAGCATACCCCCATAGCCAACAAGAAAAACCACTAAAACCACCCAACAACTAATACAACCAACAACACCAGAGGAAAACAACAGCAAACCACTAGAAACACACAAAACAGCCACCACCTAAAGGGCTACTTTTAAGCTTTCCTTCTACGATGTTTACTGCCACGAGAAAAAGTTTTCTCAACTACCTTACAAACATTAATACCATACCATTCCTGTAATGTTACATCATGCTCATCACCAAAGTCATCACCCATCTCATCAAGCGATGATGGAGACCCATCAATCACGCCAAACTGAATGACCAACACAAGTAACCCCCAAATTAGAAGCAATATAAGCATTCAACTCGTTAGTGGACATAAGAATGATAGGCACCTCCACAAGATTTTCATTATATAAAGAGCCCACAATTGCAGGCGAAACAGGCATGCTAGTCGCAGACCCCACGATGGGAGAGGCACCCTATGTAAAGGTTCAAGAGAAATCACAGCCCCAGGTGAAACAAAGCACACAGCCGGTTGACACAAAACCCCATCTTCCTCATCAACCACCACCTCCTCACTATGAGACAAAGCCATGGCACAAACCCCACATCCCCAGATTCACACAAATTGACATGCCACCGCCTGAGAATTAACAATAGGAGAAATAAAACCACCTTCCCTCTGAAAAACCACATCACCAGGTTCTGAAACAGGCATAATTTCATGTTCCACCTCAATAAGCAGAGGAGATACACCGTCAAGATTCTCATTAGCACAATTCAAGTCATGATTCACCACCATATCATTATGAACCTCCACTATCGAGTCAATAGCAAGAATAACAGGAACATCAGCCACATCCCCCTCCTGAATAGGAGGAACAACATCCACCTTATCAAATAAGATCGGACACCCATCCTTGGAATGACCCAACATTTTACAATAAAAGTAGTACAATGGAAATTCTTCCATTTCAATTGATTGAATGTAACCCATAGACTCGAAACCAAACCAAACCAAACTTGATAATTATACCATTTAGTAACATCTAATTCAATAAGTATACATGCAACAGAAGGCCTAGTCCCATTCGTGGTTGCATTATCGTTACGCAAAGGTCTACCAAACATAGACCCCAATCCATGAAGAATGCGGGGGGAGAAAAGATGAGGGCCAAACTAGGGAAAGAAACCCAAATGGGAACAATAGGAGACTCCACATTTACATCAAAATGGGGAATCCACTTAAAAAGCTTCATGAAATAATTGCAAATGAAGTAAGATCTGTGAGAAAAAACCCTATAATAATCTAAATAATTAATAAGTTTGATCAATATATTTTTAGGGTTCAAAATTGTAATAGAAAATGTGCCACAAAGCTTTAGGTTAAAGAAAAAATTTTGAATCATATCAAGAGGTGGACTGCGACCCAAAAATTTTCCTACCAAAGCAAACTCAAAAGGCGCTGCAAGTGAAAGTAATTCCTCATCCGAAATGATTAACACGTGCAAACCATGATGGGAAGAAACTTTGAGCGGAGGAAAGTCCGGCAAAGCAGATTCACCGGATAAAGCATTTCTAAATGACCTAGATTTAAGCTTCCCGTCCAAAAACCCAGGATCTCTTAATCGATTTGTAGCTATACAGAAGAAAATCACAAGAAATCGAAGGATTAAGGGAGAAAAAATACCAAGCAGTGACGACGGCTGGACGCGAGAACCCGAGACACGTAAACCCTAGACATCGCACGAGATATTCGGCTGACGCTCTATGACCTTCAAACACTAACTTTCTTTCTTCTCTCTTCTCTCTTTTTTCTAAATTTCCTAGAGAGCTTCTCTGTTAAGTAAAATGAAGAAAATGTATTAATGCTTAAAAAATATAAAATGAGTGCTTTAAGGATTTTTATAAAATAAAAATATAAAAATAAAATTCTAATGAATTTTCATTATAAAATTCATAGGATTTTTTTTAAGGACACCAAAAATTATAAAAAAATATTCCTAAAATAAGTCATTTTATTTAAAAATTTTTTGGTGAAATCGATTTGCAAAATGAACACCTGATTGTTCCAAAATCCCCATTTGTATAAAGAGGTGTCAATTTCTTAAAAAATTTTACCAGTGTCTAAAAATTATGAAAAAATTAGTGAAACTAAAACTCAAAAATATAATTATGAAAAAATTAGTGAAACTAAAACACAAAAATATTTATCTTATGACGAAAATGATTTGTGATTTGGACTTATAATGACTCCAATATATGTTGTAGATATATTTTGGTTAGTTTTTATTTTTAAAGGTTTGAGTTTTAGTTTGTTATTCTCTCTATTGTCAAGCGATATTGGAGATAGCTTTCTAATTATATATATTTTGAATGATATATACAAAATCAAGTTTAGATTCAGTAGTCTTCCACTTTATATTGTATTCAATATTAGCTCTATATAGTATATAAATTAGAAGTTTTATTTCAGTACTTTTTCAACTAGATCTTGGGGTCAATCTTGCCACAATTGGATACGGTATGATCTGTGTGATATCAGGTCATATCGAGGCTGCTGGGCGTGTGAGGCCAGGCAGAGCCGCAGGCAGCCAAGCGGGCTAGGTCTAGGCTCAGACCCGGGTCAACTTCGTGTTGATTTCAAGTTTCCAAGTCAACTTTTGAAAATTATTTAAGTTCAAGCTCGATCACGAGATTTACGCTATGCCTTTGAGCCGGCTCAGAAGCGTGTTCATTTATTTGGAAAGAGAGAAAATGTTTATATTTCAAGCAATTGTTATAAGAAATAAATGGTAAAAAAAAGAGATATTATTAGAAAAATAATAAAAAATCACTTAATATAAGAAAGTGGGATGCCATTTATAAATATTTTAACAATTTTGTACTTAAAATCTTGAATACTAATATATTTAAGTGTCTTCTATATTCATATTATTTAAATGAGTCGACCTATGAGCTAACGAGTTGAGTAAACAAGTTGAGATAGGTTGGCTCAAGTTTGGCTTGTTATATCATCAAGTTCGGCTCATGAGCCATTTATCAAGTCAAGCTCCAATGGCCGGCTCAAGAGTCAACTTAACTCTCTTACAATCTTAGTGGCAATTGTCTAAATATTATTAAAATGCATCGAAATCAAAGGCCTATGCTCAAAATCGGAGATAAAACTCTATATACCATATGACCATCTCAAATAAAAAATAAAAAATTGAAAGAATTTTGGAAAAAAAAAACAATTATTTTTAATAAAGATATAAATTATTGGTTCAGTTAGTTGAAGCCTTCTCCTAATTTTTTGCCTGTGATGTTTGATTTAATTAGTCTCACTATTGCTAAAGTCAAACATGTCCTTGTTAAGAGGTTTGCTTTTGCAAGAACGAGAGCATCATCTGCTTCATCTTTGGCAAAAGGGTCATATTTTTATCATTTTCCACGTCATCTCCCATCTATTTCTTCTCTTCTTCCAACTGTTGGCTCATTTTTATAAGTCACAGTAAGGACCAGTTCATTCTTCTCTTCAATCTCATATCATATCATAAACTTTTATTATCCTATTGTTGCACCCTAAAATATTCGCGGCGGTAGAGTAATTTAAAGTTTAATGTCTTAGCTTTGTACGAAGATCCAACACACAATCAGTTAAAAGAGAGGGTGTAGCATTCATAAGAGACACTAGAGTTTTTACATAAAAACCTCTAAAAAAAGAGAAAAACCACGGAGTTTGACCCAATTTGAATGAATCCACTATTATAATGGAATGGAAGTAAGTGGTTAATAAAAATTGAATGTTTAAAACTAACTACTACTACTGATAACGAACCAATTGGGGTAAATTTGTATGCCTTTTCATTATATTATTCTTTTCTTATATATTCATTATAAATTTTTAGTCTGACCATTGCTAAAGACATGCATGTCCTTGTTAAGAGGTTTGTTTTAGCAAGAGCGAGAGCATCATCTGTTTCATCTTTGGCAAAAGGGTCATATTTTTACCTTTTTCCACCTCATCTCCATCTATTTCTTCTCTTCTTCCTACTGTTGGCTCATTTTAATAAGTCACAGCAAGGACCAGTTCGCTCTTCTCTTCAATCCGAACCCGACCCATGACCCAAAATTGACACTCCTACTTGAATGTCCGTCTGGCTTTAAGTTCAAAAGTTTCTTATGTTGTTCAATCTGAGTGGCTGGAGGATTGTTCCTCTTTGGATGGTCAATCTGATGGAGATGAAATGTCTGAGTCTAGAGAGGATTTTTAAGATTTGTTTGGTTTGAATGTGGCTCGTATAGAGGATGAAGCCCTTTCCATTGGGTGTACAAAACGATGTAGGCGGAAAAATAAAAAGAAATAAAAAAGAAGTAGGCCCATTTGCTTGTTTTTGTTTTCTCGGTTTTTTTATTTTGCAGTTTTGATTGCCTGTCCGTGGGGTTTTTGGTTCTGGGGTTGGTTTTTTTGTTGGTGTGTTGCTTCTGCCTTTGGGTTTTTGGCTGGCTATTTCATGTGTTGTCGCTTGGTTGGGAGTCGAATAATGTTGAGGCAATTTCACTGTTTGCCCCCTGGATGGTCTGGGCTTGATTTTGCAACCTTGGTGGATGTTCTCTTCGTTTTGGTGCTATTTGGGACTTTGTGCTGCAGGTTTTTATGCCTTCAATGAATGATCCTTGCCTAGCAACTGGGTGAAGCTGCAGAGTTCGACAGGCTTCATGGCCTTCTTAATACTATTTTAGACTTATTACTTTTTCAAGTTGCCTTGTAATCTGTCATTTTTCCTTTATTGGCCTCTTTTGGGCTTTTCTCTATATTTTTCTTTTCTGTTAATGGAATGAATCTTATTTAAAATAATTGTATAAAATATATGTTAAAATTTATCATAAATAAAGCTTTATTCCTAAATGTTTTATTTTTTTGTTGTAGATATTATAGATTATATAGAAATATATATATATTAAATAGAAAAAGTATTATTCCTAAAAAATTGAATTTTTTTATTAGAGCGCTTGTCTAAGAGATCTAGATTTTTTATTAATACAATTTACAAATCAAAGAAAACGAAAATGGCAGTTGGGAACATTCAAGTTGCTTGAATTGAATCATCATTAAGAAAAAAACAGACTCATCTTCAACCTGCTATAAATAGCAATTATAAGAAGTTTTGAAAGTATTTTTCTTACGTCATCATTACCTTACAAATTCATCTTCGCTATAAAATTAGCAATAGTAAGAAGCTAAATAGGAAGTTTTTTAATAATTCCATTACAATTTTGCTGTAAATAGCAATTGAATCATCATCACCTCAAAAATTCATCTTTTCTATAAATACCAATTGCCATTCTGGTCTCCGCCAAAATTTCTCCTCCGTCAGTTTGTATATTTTAAAAGAAGAGGCATAATAAATGATGATTATTCTTTGTTTGAGATTAAACAATTTCACATGGAGTTACTATTCCCCATATTCAATGTCTTCTTCATGGTCCGATCTTCCTCTTGACCTATTGATAAGCTTTAGAAATAAGCTAAAAAGTGCTGATCTCGTCTATTTTCGCTCAGTTTGTTCCCAATGGCATTCTGCCTCACCTATCCCTAATCCTTGCCAACCATACATCGCAAGCTTCGACAATAAAAGCAATATCACCTTCTTGACCTTGTGCCACTATAATGGTACTCCTCGTGAGCATTTTATCTCCTTGCCATTTTCTTTATCTTCTACTTTATTTGACATTCACTATTCAAATGGGTGGCTTGTCTTTATAAATTATGATAATTACACTCCTTATCTTTTTGATGCCATATCAAACCACAAATTCATATTCCCCCCTCTAAAACCAATGATACTCCGTTATTATAAAAAGATAAAACCAACTGTTCACGTATGCTTTCAGAAGATAGTTGTCTCGTTGAGCTTTGATGCAGGCATTGCAGTAGCCGGTATTGTTAAAAAAAGAGATCAAAGAAATCCGACAACTCTAGATTGCATATTTATATTTTGCAAACATACATATGGTGATTATCAAAGGTGGAGCCTTTTGATGAAAGGAAGCAAAGGCATAAGATATATTGCTCTCGCTGGTAATAATCGATTTTATGCTCTTGGCAATGATTGTGAGTTATATATGCTCGATGAAAGGCCTCCATTGATCAGATTAAGGAAAATCAAATTATGGTTGCCAAAGCACTTTTTTGGGCCCAATTCTGATAATAGTCCACCTATTAAACGTCTACCTATCAGAAGTTATGGCATGAAAAAAAGTGGAGAAACGAATCTAAAGGTTTATGCGTATTATAGGATATCATATATGTATTCTGACGCACCATTCTACGTCTTCATTGATAATAAATACTAGGAATTTATATCTTATATGGATTTAGGGTATTTCAAACTATACCTGCACTATTCTTTTAAAATGTTATGTAATTCAACACATTTATTACCCTAATATTTCAATTCAAAAAAATAATCACTATCATTTATATTTTAAATATAAAAAAATCTAATGACTTCTTAACATGAAGAGGTAAAATGTACAAAGTGACATAAAAATATCAATAGTTACTCTCAATTTTGAGAAATTTTTTCATAATTTGCTATTTAGAGTTGTTCCGTCTCTAAAAACTTAACTTCATCAGCATCAACCGAGAAATTAAGTTTATCTGTATGCTCATGTGGGATCGATATGCGTATAATATTATGATTATAAACCTTCTTTACTACTAAAAACATTCCTAATATATTATAAAAAATTAATCATAATCATGCACGAATCTCAAGGCAAAATTAAGTTGGAAACTTCCAAAATTAAACTTCCAAATTTTTTTCTGTATTCAAAATTAGTTAATTTTTTGGTTGAATTTAAAATGAACCACAAGTTTACTCCATTATTAGCATTCATTTTACTTTAAATCAAATAAGTAATAAAAAAATAATCACCTATATTTATTTTACACTTATTTAAATAACTCTAAATATTTTAAATATATCTCATTTTGTTTGCATTTGCTCTATATTTAATTTTTAAGCAAAATAGCTCCTAAGTCTCCGTACTCTTGTATATGACTAGAATAAATTTGGAAAATTAGTATGATATCATAACTCAATTTTATAGGAAATTAAAAACTTCTTACGTGACAAATAATTTTATTATGGTGTGAAAGTGTATGATAAAATACGTCATGAATAAAAAAATATTTCTTATTTTTTTATATATTTTTAAAGATATTACATATGATATTTATATTTATTTTCAAATAGAAAAAAATATTTTCTCAAAAATTTCTCAATATTTACGGGTCTATAATTTTTATTAATATATTACAAAATATAAATGAAATCAAAAAGAAAATATGCACTCCAAATCTTTTTTGCTTATGCTGCTGATAGGTTGAATCTCATCGCGAACATTTTCATTTTTTGTTTTTTGTTTTTTTATTATTTATTATTTTTATTATTATTATTATTTATTTTTATTTAATATTTAGGATCAATAATGTTCATGGGTTGTTTGAGTAAGGCCATTTGAACAAATTTGGGGAGGCTATGATTTTCTGCAAAAAGTAATGATCTGTAGGCCTCCTTCAAGTAAATATCTGTAGCAAAAGTATTCCGAAATTAGAAATATTTAAGGATGATTTAAACAAGAAAAAAATTAAAAATTATTGAGTAACTCTAGGAAAAAAACTCTAAATATTACATTTTAATCTATTTTTATGTATAGAAGCCATTATCATGTTGCTTTGAGAACTAATAATTTTTTGTCTTTCTATTTATATTATTTGTGAATAAGAACAAAATATAGTTGAATTAAATATTTATATTTAATTTTTGCTTAAATTTTAAATTCGTAGGATTAGAGCTATGATCTTAAGTTAATGATCTATGTGTTTTATGCATGTTCTACCAAGCCATTGATAGAAATGAAGAGTGATTTGCCCAGAAAGCTAAACCTGTAAGAGATCATAAGTACTCGAAGGATTTGAGCTGCCATTCTTCCTTCTAGGAAGTATTGAAATAGAACTACTTGTGAAGAAGGAGAGATGACATAGGAGGAGGAAGTGGAGGAAGACCCATACCATTTTATGACAAAATGGCCCAATGGCAAAGCCATCTCTAGCCTAGAGATTGCAAGGAAATGAATTGTTGATTTTGATTTGGAAGTCAATGTTGCTTTTTCATGCTAGAATAATCAAGTGCTCATGCTTGTTAGGTGTTACAACTCTATAATCTTTACTTTATCTTCATGAATCTTGAGATAATATAAGAATAAAAGTTTTTAAAATTAAATTAGGATCATTCTAGCTCTAATTTTAATAAATTTATAGTTGAATTGAAATTCTTGATAAGATAATGTATTGACACCACAAGTGATCCGACCCGAGTCAGAATAAGCTCAAATCAAGCACTTAATACATAATAAAAGATCAAAAAATCATAAAATTTTGTATACTTATAGTCAAATTGAGACGCTTGACAAGATGAATCAAATGAGCTCAAAATCATTTAATTCTATCATCATTAGGCTCCAAATGTTAGAGAGAGAGAGAGAGAGAGAGAGAGAGAGAGAGAGTACTTCTATCATTTGATATGCATATGAACTTCACATCTTTTTCAACAATATATTTATTTATTTATGGGAATAGATTTAAAAACTTATTGTGTGACAAATAATTTTATTATATATGGTGTAAAATATATGTTAAAATTTATCAAAAATAAAGCTTTATTCCTAAATGTTTTGTTTTTTGTTGTAGATATTACATATTATATAGAAATTTATATCTTTATTTTTAAATAGAAAAATTATTTTTCCTAAAAAATTTCTCAAATTTTTTATTAGAGATCTAGAATTTTTATTAATACAATTTAAAAATTATAGAAAAAAGAAAATGGCATTACAATTCGCATAGGTTGGTAACATTCAAGTCCCTTGAATTGAATCATCATTAGGAAAAAAAAAGACTCAATTTAAACCTGCTATATAAAAATAGCAATTATAAGAAGTTTTGAAAGTATTTTTCTTGCGTCATCATTACTTTACAAATTCATCTTCGCTATATATAATTAGCAATTGTAAGAAGCTATTTAAGAAGTTTTTTTTATATTTCCCTTACAATTTTGCTGTAAATAGCAATTGAATCATCATCACCCAAAAAATTCATCTTTGCTATAAATAGCAATTGCCATTCTGGTCTCCACTAAAATTTCTCCTCCATCAGTTGGTATATTTTAAAGGATGGGGCATAATAAATGATGAGTATTCTTTGTTCGAGATTAAACAATTTCACATGGAGTAACTATTCCCCTTATTCAATGTCTTCTTCATGGTCCGATCTTCCTCTTGACCTATTGATAAGCATTAGAAATAAGCTAAACAGTGCTGATCTCGTCTCTTTTCGCTCAGTTTGTTCCCAATGGCATTCTGCCTCGCCTATCCCTAATCCTTGCCCACGTTACTACGCTGTAAGCTTTGACGATAAAAAGAATATCATCCACTTGGCCCGGTTCAAAACTGGTATTACTCGTGAACATTTCATCTCCTTGCCATTTTCTTTATCTTCTCCTTTATGTTACTTTGGTTCTTCAAACGGGTGGCTTGTCTTCAGAAGCTACAATAATATCACTCTTTATTTTTTTGATCCCTTATCTAACCGCAAATTCATATTCCCTCCTCTAAAGCCAATGCTACTCCGTTATTATATAAAGGTAAAACCAATTGTTTACATTAGATATTACGCATACCTCATCATGGTAGTTGTCTCTTCGAGCATTGACACAGGCATTGCGGTGGCCGGCATTGTTGGAGTAGGAAATCGAAGAAATCCGACAAGTCCACATAGAAAATTTATATTCCGCAGGCATGCATATGGTGATTGCCAAAGGTTGAGCCTTTTGATGGAAGTTAGCAAAGACATAATAGATATTGCACTCGCTGGTGATAATCGATTTTATGCTCTTAGCAATAATTGTGAGTTGTATATGCTCGATGAAAGGCCTCCATTGGTCAAATTAAAGAAAATCAAATTATGGTTGCCAAAACACATTTTAGAGCCCAGTTCTGAGAATATACGTCGACCTATCAGATGTTATGGCTTGAAAAAAAGTGGAGAAACGGATCTAAAGGTCTATGGGTATTGGAGAAGATCAGATACGTTTGAAAGGAGATATATATCTTTGAAAATAAATGTGGCAAATCTGCACGGTTACAGCAATAACATTGAGGTTGCATGCGATGCTAAGTGGAGCTATGGCCCTAAATGTTTACCTTCTTCTGGATTTTATTTTACTCCATTGCTAAAGGGGCATCATTCAAAGTTCAGTGTCAAAATTTGATTAATTAATCATCTTTTGTATTGATCTCAAAATAAATTTAATCCAATATTTTGATTCAGTTTTATTTATCATTATATATATATATATATATATATATATATATATATATATATATATATATATATATATATATATATATATATTGGTTTAATATGTTGTGTTTTTCTTAATTGTTTTTACATATAATTTTTTGTAATAATTATCTTCAAATTTTGAATATCAAAATCTATACAATTTTGTTTTGGTAGAAAATGCTGCAGGTTCAAACGATTAGAGCTATCTTTGAATTTATGTTTATATTTTTTAAAATTTTTTGGAGCGGTTATTGTTTCATTTGGGATGATTTTTTTATTGCTTATTAATTTTTGCACTAGAAATCTGCTTTAAGAAGCAGTAAGAAGCCGTCCCCAATGAAGCCTAAATATGTGCCATCAATTATGATAAGAGCTTGTATTATAATCTACCATTGTCTTCATTGATAATAAATACTAGTAATGTATATCTTATATGAATTTAGGGTATCCCAAACCATATATATACTATTATTTTAAAATGTTTTGTAATTCTACTCATTTATTACCCTAATATTTCAATTTTAAGAAATAATCTCAATTCATCTATATTTTTAACATAAATAAATCTAACGACTTCTTAAAATTACAAAATTAAAAATTTAAAGTTACTTTATTAATTGATTGATCATGAAAAGGTAAAGTATACAAAGTGACATACAAATATCAATAGTTAATCTCATTTTTGAGACATTTTTTCATAATTTGCCATTTAGAGCTGTTCCTTCTCTAAAAACTTAACTTCATCAACATCCTCGATGCATTAGAAGCTCTTATATCGAGATTGATGCTGATGAAGTTAAGTTGTCGCTCTTGCCAAATAGATCTCGTATCTTGGGAAAGGGTTAGAAGCAAATATGATAGGATGCCACTGGGAGCAGATGGAGTAGATAGAGTAGAAGGAGAGGAGAGTTGATAAAACTCTTTTTTAATTTATTTTATTTTAAACTCTTTAACTTATTTCTTGTGCTCACCAATAAGTTGAGATGGGGCTTGGATCATGATGAAGATATTGCATAAGTAAAATTAATAATAATAATAATAATAATAATAATATGATTATAAACCCTTATTCGTACAATATTATGATTATAAACCCTCTTTACTGCTGAGAACATTTTAACACTCATGATATATATCATGACCAACATGTAAATATATATATTAAAAAGTGATGTTACCAATAATTTCACTATAAATTATTCTATTTATATATACGACAGACATGTAAAGAATATACTTAAAGTCATTTTTTTTATTAGTTGAAGCATTGCTCTTAATTTTATGAGAATATATATCATGTTGAAAATGAAATCTTGTTACATTTTTTGAGATGTAGCATACAAACCTGGTACATCTTAAATCAAACATAACAGACCTAATTGAAAACGATATTAGTTGGTTTAGTACTATAAAATAGCTACATTAAATTTTTTTAATGATATTTTGTCTAAAATTAATGACTTGCGAATACAGAAAATGAAATCACAGACTAATAAGATTTTGAGGATAGCCTAACTTCATTAAGGGGCTTTTTAATTTTATGAAACGGAGTGTAAAATATTTTAAATGTAAAGATTTTAAGAATTTTGATATTTGATGAAAAAGAAATATAAAATAAAATTTTGGTGAATTGCAAATTTACTCCATAATTTATTTTTGCTGTATTCAAAATTAGTTAGTTGTTATTTGATTTTAAAATGCATCATAATTTGACTTCATTCTTGTCACTCATCACCACCCCCAAAATCATCGTTAGGCTTTGCAGTGCATTCACTTTGTTTCAAATCTAATAAGTAATATAAAAATAATCACCTATATTTATTTTACACTAATTTAAATAACTTTAAATATTTTAAATATATCTTTTTTTTTTGCATTTTGCTCTACATTTATTTTTTTTAGCAAAATAGCCCCTAAGTCTACTCTTGTATATGACTAGAATAAATTTGGAAAATTATTATGAAATCATAACTCAATTTTATAGGAAATTAAAAACTTTTTATGCGACAAATAAATTTATTATGGTGTGAAAATATATGATAAAATATGTCATAAATAAAAATTGTTTCTTCTTATTTTTTTTTTTCAAAGATATTACATATGATATAGAAATTTATATCTTTATTTTCAAATAGAAAAATATTTTTTCTCAAAACTTTCCCAATTTTTATTCATTAGAGAGATTGTTGGCTGCTGGTCTAGAATTTTCATTAATTAAATACAAAATATAAATCAAATAAAAAAGAAAATGACTAGATGCATTAAAATTCGCATGATGGGTTGGGAACATTCAAGTCGCTTGAGCTTAATCATCATTAAGGGAAAAAAAGGCTTAAGAGATCTCGTACTCGCTGGTGATGACCGATTTTATGCTTGATGAAAGGCCTCCATTGATCAAATTAATAAAGAGATTCAAATTATGGTTAAAATCATGATAAAAAGAAGCAGATAAAGGGGCTAAAATGTAAATGAAATATGATTAAGTTGAAAAAATATTAAATATTATTTGCTTTTAGTTTAAAAATATTCTTTCAAATAAATATATTGCCATTTAAGATATTTTTCAAGTGAATAAAGGCAAGGAAAGACCTCACTTGCCTGCACTTTACTCAAATACCTCATATATCAATTGATAGTGTTGTTCAAATTTGCTGAGCATGTTCAGATTTTTGGAATGCATCTTTTATTGCATGCAAGTACTCTTTATAGGCATCTCCTATTTGTATCCGTTCGAGTGGTGATTCTTAGAAGGCCAACATTGAGCACAGAAACTATGCACTCCAATTCTTGTTTGCTTATGCTGCTGATAGGTTGAATCTCATCGCAAACATTTTCATCTACTTGTTGTGAAAACATTTTAGGATCATAAATGATTCGGATAATTTTAGCTTAAAATGTTCTTTAAGATATCTGATTTAATTTGTTACAAGTTTGTTAGATGTTTCTAGAACTTCTATGTTTCTCTACTTGATTAATATATATAGAATGTTGTAGGAAGAATATAGTCATTGATGAAATATATGCTCTTTTGAAGCGTAGTGCTTGTGTTTGTTCCCTGGATTGGGAATTCCTTCTAGCAGATCTGATTCTTACGCCGATCCACTACATCAGTTGGTATCCGAGCCTGGAGCTTGCAAATAACGATGGACTGCAGAAGAAGGTGGGCTGTCGACGTCGATCGAAGCCGAAGAAGATGGACGGTCGACTAAGATCGACGCTGAATAAGATGGGTAGTCGACGACGATCGACGCCGAAGAAGAAGGGCGGTCGACAATGATCGATACCGCAAAGCCCTTTGGGTAGCTCAAGTGATTGCATCACTTAATCGGATGGATGCTTTATGTGTTAATTTCATGCATTTGGTGGAGAGAATCACGAGCAGGTTGTCAACCATACTGGCCCTATCGCTCCTCTACTCTTCCAAAATGCACGCGCAACCGACCCTTCTTCCACCTCCAGATTTGCCTGCATTTTCGATGCTCTAACACGATTGAATCCTCAAGCTTGCCGAGCTATCCCACCCCAAAGGCTCTTCTGAACCTCCATCATCACCTACTATCACAAAGGTCACTAATTCTGCTTCATGTTAAGACTAGACCAACGCGCACGTGCTACCGACGTCACATGCTCCCAATTCTTTCTCTGACCCTCTGCGTGATTTTGGCCCATCTGATCCCGCGATCGACACTTCACATGACCACAGTCCACATCCACTCTGCTCCTGCCACCCCAAACCCACTGCAGTGTTCGTCCGTATCGCACTCCCGCTCCCACTTCAGCCCCCGCTCAACTACCGCGATCCCATATCCGACCTCGCACTCACGCGTGATTTGTGTTCCACCACTATCGAGAAAGAAGCTAAGGGCGAGAAAGATTATTTGTATCAATCAGTGCGATCCAACCTCCTCCGCTCCTACACGACCAGCCCGCCCCCACAGCTAACTCTGGACACATCACTTGCGCTCCTCGTGACCGGCTCGCATTTTCGACCTGATCCCGTGTCCACGATTATCCCGTCCATGTGAACGACCCAACCCTTCACCAACCTCGTTTGCACGGGCCATGAAGTCTCCTCTTTTCCTTGCTGTTGAGCTCTATGACAGTCCACTACTTAAGACGCAATCCACCACATGAACATGGATTTTGGCATAAGATGCGTTGAGGAGGATGGCATCGAGGGCCTGAAATGAAAGATATCAGCATCAGAGCTATCAGAGTTTATGGATAGTTTGTCATGTGAAGAAATGGGATTTGGGAAAGGAAATCATTGCCTGGTGAGCCTTTTGAAATCTGCGGTCAATGGTTCTTCCAACATTGACTGGGATTGTTCTGATGTAGTACAGATAATGATGAACCCAGTACCCATTTAAGAAATTCTTGCAATTCAGAAAAGTCAGTGGCTGAAGAGGGAACTCATGAATGCAAGATCTGTAATGATGTTGAAGAGGGAAAATATCGCCTTGCATCCACAGAGTTGACACTTGCAGAAGATTGGCCAAGGATAAAGATGGAATTTCAGATTCTGAACCATTTTGCTGATTACAGTATTGCCGTGTGGAAAAGTGCTGGGAAAACAACTTCAGAAGACCGACTCTATCTTATTAATATATATCAATAGCCTTCTCCAGCCCAAATTATAAGTTGGCTTTACTGATTTGATCTTATTCAACTTTTATTTGGTATTTTTATGATAGATTTAAATTGAAAATTTTCATCTGATCTTAGTCAATAAAAAAAATAAATAGTTTAATTTATTTGAAATATTGAGATTGAATGGAGATTAAAATTTATAAAGTTTTATAATTTGTTGCATATCTTCTAAGATTTGTATATATGGTTAGAACTGAAGTTTATTGTGTATGATTATGTAATTATAATTTTTTTGTATTGGTCCATTTGTGTAACACATAATTGTTATTTATACTAGTTGCGTCCTGGAATATTCACGGTGGTAGAGAAATATATAGACTAACGTCTTAGCTTTGTACAAAAATCTAGCATACAAATAAATGAAAGAGAGAGGGTCTAGCATTTAGAAGAGATACCAAGAATTTTATGTGGCAAAACCCTGAAAAAGGGAAAAACCACGGGGCCTAGCCCAGTTTAAATGAATCCACTAGTATTTGCAGTCAATTACAAATGAAACGCTTCCTTGGGAGAAGGCCTTGGTTTGATGTATGATGTAATAAATATACATATTATAAATTGCATTACATGAGCGGATTTGAAAGAACCACTATTGATATGTATTCTTGGTCGGCACGACCATAGTCGGTGGGTGACAGAGGTCGGAAAGACTGTTGTCTGGAGACTGAGGTTGGAAGGACCGTAGTTGGTGAAGGAGGTCTGAAGGATCGTAGTCGGATGGCAAGGTCAGAAGTCTGACGATGGGCGAAAGTCTGGCATCAGGTAGAAGTTCAACGACGGATGGAAGTTCGATGTCAAATAGAAGTCCAACGAAAGTCCGACGATGGGTAGAAGTCTGAAGATGGGCAGAAGTCCGGTGTCGGATAGAAATTCTATAACGGGCGAAAGTCCTACGTCGGGTAGAAGTCCAACGATGGGTAGAAGTCTAGAGTCGGGCATCAGTCCGGCGTTGGGCAGAAGTCCTACTTCGGGTAGAAATCCGGCGACGGGCAGAACTCTGTCATTAGGTAGATGTCCGACGAAAATCCGGTGATGGGTAGAAGTCCAGCATCAGGCAGAAGTCCAGCATCAGGAAGAAGTCCTACTTCGGGTAGAAATCTAGCGACGGGCGGAAGTCCGGCGTCTCGTAAAAAAAAAAGCGACGGGCCGAAGTCCGACGTCAGTTGGTGGCCGGGCAGAAATCTAGCGTCAATTGGTGGCCTGGTAGAAATTCGGTGTTAGTCGAAGGTCAGACAGCACTCCGGCGTCAGTCGGCCACTGGGCAGAACTCCGGTGTCGATTGGCTGCTAGGTGGAAGTCTGGTAGTGGTCGAGGCGGAGTTCAGAGGCAAGAGAGGTCTCTTCCTTCTCTTCTTCCTTCCTTGCTTGGGGCCCTTCTCCATGCCCCCCTCCCCTTTCATAAGAATTGAGGGGTCTATTTATAGTTTTTTGAGAGTGGCATGACCAGTAAATAGGAGGAAGATCAAGGGTAAATTTGGAGTGGTTTGATTGGATGGCCGATGTTGAATCCCTTGATTATAGATCATTTATTATAGATTTAAATGTTTTAATGATATCAGAATTTGGCGATCTTAGGCTTGTTAGACTCTTCTCGTCGAGCCGCTCGATTCGACTATAAGCATGTCACATTTGGAGACCATTTGATAATCCAAATTATGGTTTGAACCTTCCAAATATACTTCGGGTCTTTGATTTGGACCCATTTGAGCTCAGATTGGGTCCAATCTAGTTTTGTTGGATTCGTATTTCTGAGACGTTTAGTTCGACTATAAGTTTGCTGAAATCGGAGTTCAAATAATACCAGATTTAAATTTTGAAATTTTAAACTTGATTTTGCCTTGAGATTCGTGCCCGATCAAGATAATTTTTTGATGATATATCAATACTCCACATGTGAATTGCTATTTTGTGATGACCGATGATCACAATCAATGATATTCCTACATGTTAGCGAGTGCTTGTAGTCTTGAATTTATTGTTAATGCATTCAATTGATGGGTCCGAGAGGGAGTCTATGGTAGCCTTATTGCGACCGACACATGGTTCTAATGTTTTATAATGGATTTTATACGGCTTTAATTGCTTTCTATAATGAAGAATTGGACTCATATATTGTAATAAAACTAATAAAAAAATATCTAATAATCATCCTATATACCCCCCTCGCACGGTAACATGGATTCGCCCATGGTCCTTATGACTTATAAAAATGAGCCAACAATTGGAAGAGTAGAACAAATAGATGGGAGATGATGTGGGCAATGGTGAAAATATGACCCTTTTGCTAATGATGAAGCAAATGATGCTCTCGCTCTTGCTAAAGAAAACCTCATAAGGGTTAAAGGCAAGTATGACGGAATGTCATTGGGAGCAAACTTAGCAATAGTAGGACTAGTTAAATCAAACATTATATGATGTGGAACATCCTAGCTAATAGTTCTCCTTAGGAATATCTTATCTAGTTTGTTAGAATCTTCTATAGCTAGTTTATATAAGTATGCATTGTAGTAGGAAAGGTATCTTGGAATGAAATATTAATCTCTTTGAAGCCTTAGAGCTTTTGTTTGCCATTATTCCCTGGATTGGGATAAACCCTTCTTGTTTGTCCGATTCTTCCGATGATCACCACATTAGTTTGGTATCAGAGACTGGAGCTTGCGAAGTTCGATGGACTGCAGAAGAATGTCAGCTGTCGACGACATTCGAAGCCGAAGAATAAGAATGGTGGAAGGTGATGATCGACGTCGAGGAAGGTGGGATGTCGACGATAATCGAAGCCGTATTGACTTCTATCAAGCTCAAGTGAAGGTATCACTTGATCGAGTAGACAAAAATCTTGATCGGATAGACAAAAATCTTCATTCCATAAGGAGAATGTGAATGTCATCAGCGACCATACCGGCATTTTCGTCTTCGCTCCTCTCATTCGCTTCACGCGAACATCGCCAGTTCCACAATCAACCCACCGTGGATGACTACTACCCTCCGCTCGAGCTTCCTCTCTGATGGTGTGATCCCCCTCGGTTCCAACACTCGAATTGACCTCCTCCGCCTCCACATACAACCACGACTGAATCAAGCCTAACCCAACTCCAAAGTCTATCGCCTATGGATGCTGCGAAGCAAGGCCACTTTATCTCCTCCAACCATAATTCCACCTCCACTTCTTCCGGCAATCCAACCCAGCACCCTCTTTCACAACCCGCGACCATTCCCACTCTCCAGCTCAATTTTGCATTCATACCTACAGCCCGAGCAGATCCACAACTCGTTGTTGATTTCGACTCGATCTCTCCTCCTGATGTTATATCAAAGCCTAATTCCACACTCGCCCGGCATCCTACTCTCTTGCATAATTTATAGCTTCTGCATCTGCCTCCGTGCGCGACCTCTGTGCGACACAGCTCGTCAAATTGAGCTCCTCCGATATCGCAGACGATTGTGCCTCCACCTTCGCTCCACATCCCTGATCCCGTGTCCGCGAATGTCCTATCCACACGAACTACTCGACCCCCTCACCACGACCTCGTTCGCATGGGCCATGAAGTCCACCTGGAGTATGGTGTAGGATGTGTTGAGGAGGATGCCCTTCTCCAACCGCCGGATCTGTGCTTCGAACGATGTCATATCCACATGGGCGAAAATTACCTTAATGGCTCCATTCCTAGAGGCCTCTTTAGCCTTCACAATCTCGCTTAGGTTGAGCTGCAGGATAATCTACTCACTGGCGGATTCCCCAACACCAATAAATCTCTGATCTCATCCAATCTCGGCCAGATCATCCTCTCGAACAATCACCTCTCTGAGATCGGCCGGCTACAACAACTGTCCAGTCGTAACATCTTTTTCAGTCGTATCACTCCGGAGATCAGCGAGTGTAGTTCTGAAGATGAAATGGAGCAATCAGAAGCCCATACAGATTCGAATGCTGATATGGACGATGACGAAGGGTGCGCCATTCGTTCTATTTCAGACCTCCTGAACCATGAGCCAGATGCTGATCTCGACCTAACACTAGAGGAACACACTTCCTCAACTCCCTCTCTCAATCCACCCATGCCCGACTCCGTCGATTCCTTGATACACGCTGGTGACAAACTTGTTATTGTGGATTTCTACTCCCCCGATTGTGGAGGCTGCAAATCCCTTCATCCAAAGATTTGTCAGTTTACGGAGCAGAACCCCAAGATTTTGGAGTTTGGCCTTGCAAAGCTTGTTGGCATCAATGAAAGCCAAAGAAACAAAAAACTGAATGCTAGAACATTGCTCCAGAATACATAATGCGCGGCATGCTCTCTAGTAAATCAGATGTTTTCAGCTACAGAATGTTGGTGCTGGATATTATAACAGGAAGTGTACAAATGCTTGATGAGAAGTCCACTGACAAAGTTATTCCAACGCCATGCTCACAAGCTGCTCGACGTAATGTCTTTGATGACTTCGGGTAGTTAGGTGTTGATGATTTCCTTGCTGAGATTGATTTAATATTTCAGGACAACAACATAACAACATCAGAGATGATGGATGATCATCTTTGTGGGAAGGCAACATCTCCCCACATTAGCCACTTTCCAGTGATGCTTATTGTATCTCAAGCATGGCAGTTGTATGTTGCTTTTCATCTTCTAAGGCTTTTTGCATTCCAAAATGATTTAATTATGATAAGAGAAGCAATGGATCTGAGATGCAAAGTCGTCGACTCAGGAGGATTGCGCCTCAATGGAGTCGAGTCCTTTTGTCGCTAGGGGAGTATGATGTGGAACATCCTAGCTAATAGTTCTCCTTAGGAATATCTTATCTAGTTTGTTATAAGTTTTTTCTAGAATCTTCTATAGCTAGTTTATATAATTATGCATTGTAGTAGGAAAGGTATCATGGAGTGAAATATTAATTTCTTTGAAGCCTTAGAGCTTTTGTTTTCCATTGTTCCCTGGACTGGGATTAAACCCTTCTTGCTTGTTCGATTCTTCTGACGATCACCATATCATTATAGGCAAAAATTAGAAGAAGGCTAAAGCTAACTGAAATAATAATTAGGGGTGTAAATTTCGGGTCATGGGTCAAGTTCGGGTTGAATTGGGAATTGACCTGGGATTATTCAGGTCAACCAGAACCCGAACCGTTTTTACAGATGGGTCCATTTTTTGGACCCAAACTCGACCTGCTTCGGGTTTGGGTTCGGGTCAACCCGAACTGACATGAAATGGATCGACTCAAAATCGTCAGAAGCTTTCTTTCGTTGTTCCGTTCACCAAATCCCATAAATTTGTCAGAATCAACAACAACGAAATCAGGTCCAACGACAGTTTTGAAGGTTTCTTCCGTTCACTCCCAGCAGCACATTCTTGGCTAAAGCAAATCAGAAAAGAGAGTGGAGTGGATTCCTCAGTGTTCTCGGTCCATGAAAATGGCCATGAGTGGACTGTCTCTTGGAAGACGAAGTCAGTGCTGAGGTGGGGATGCTCCACAATCTCCCCAAGCTCATTGGGAGACAGTGGATAAGCCGGAGAGAGTATCGCTGGAGAGAGTATCGCCAGCGATGAAGGCTATATGAATATATGATGGCAGCCTTAGCTGCAACGACCTCAACATCTTACAAGGAAAGGGTGGTCGGCTGAGGCAGCAACGCTAGCGTCAAGCTCGAGAAAGTTGAGACTTGAGAAAGGCCAGGACCGCGAGTGTGGGCAGTGGGCAGAGTTTGTGAGTCTGTGAGTGCTGGCGGAGTTCGCGACTACGAGTGAGGGCAGCGGGAGGAGTTCGCGAGTGTGGGCAGCGGCAGCAATTATGGAGGCAGTCGGTGAGTCATGAGTGCGGGCAACGGGTGGAGTCCTACTTCAGGTAGAACTCTAATGACAGGCGAAAGTCTGGTGTCAGGTAGAAATTTGAAGTAGGACTTATAGAATCCTGATCATTCTCACACTCCTGAACCTCTTCCATGACCTAAAATCATTTAAACTATATATAATAAGATAAAGAGCCCAGCATATCACTAAAATCTTATAACTAATATTAAAGCACAGTAAAGAAGCAGTATGCAAGTCATTAGTCAATTAATAATAGTAATAGTCGTATGATCAAGAATTGGTGCAGAAATAATAAAACTCACATGCAGTAGTAGTTCAATATATAAATAATAAAATATTATTATATAAAAGACAATAAAATAGTATAGTGGGGAAACCAGTATGGATTTCGAATCGATAAATCAGCAGTCGTATCAGTACTATCAATTAGTAAAAATATCATATAAAATGGTAAAATCAAAGCATTAGTAAAGACCATCAGAATTATATCAATACAGTAAAACCCAATAATGATGTACACATATTATCGAGTTATTTTATATCAGTGTTAAATCAGTATCTTAATCGCATATTTAATATATCATGTGCTCAATATATTACCATATGCTCAGTATTAGTATAATGAATCAATAATAGTAATAGTGAATTAATAGTGGTATCAATGATAGTTTAGTAATTGTATCTATGTCTATATCGATATCAGTAAATCCGTAGTAGTAAAAGAATGAAATAACAGTACATACGTATAGTGATAGTAAATCAATACAGTATCAGTAAAGCTGTATAATAATAATAAATTTGTAGCACTCATTTTAGAAGTCACACTAAATAAATAAGAAATTCTGACTATCACGGTTTTTTTTAGTAATTAGTAGTCGGTAATCATTGGCTTAGTAAATAGAGTTGTTACTCTTTGGCTATGGGTATAGTAATAACTCCTTATAACTCCCAATTATTATATCGTTGTAATAGTAGAGAATAATAATATTTAAAGGAAATCTTATAGGCCCGCCATCCTGTATAAGTTAATCAATCTCCAACCATTGGGTTAACCAGTCTTTACTTATCTTTTACACAAGCACATTATTATCAAAGTAAAATAACAATAATAGTTTCCAGCAATTACTCAATCACATATCTACATTAATTTTCAATACATTGCAGTAAATAAAGCATAATTGAACATAATTAAAAGAGTGGTAAAATATCATAATGGTGGGCAACAAAAATCTTACTGAACATAAATCATATTTTAAAAAATTAATCAAAATTCCACAGATTATACATAATAACATCTGAAGTTTTAATAAAATTAAAACACTATTTTTGAATGCCAAAATAAATTTCTTAATTAATAGAAATTGTTATTTTTCAAAATCAGCCTACGAAAAAAATCAAATAAATATTCAAAATGTTTATAATCTCAATCTCTATAACATATAAAAAATTACGTAAAGAAAGTTTTATCAATACAAAATATCCTCATTTTTTCATATAAAAAATACAAATTTGATCGAAAAAATTTCAAAAAGATAAAAAATTAAAATCAGAAATAGGATAATGGTTTCTTACAATGAGACAAGCAAATCTCTCAACAAGATCGACGGACGAAAATCGCTCTACGTCCTACAAACTCAAGCTTCTCTTTTCTCTCTTATTTTTTTCCTTCTCTGTTTCTCTGTTGGCCAGACAAAAGGAGGCTTATAATGGATTCATATTTTATAATAAAACATTAATATGATATTAATATAATTATTTAATTTAATTAATTTTCAGTATAAAAACCAAATAAATTCTTTTGGAGTTTTAAAAATTATAAAAAATATTCATAAGATAGTTCATTTTATTTAAAAAATTTTGATGAAATTGGCTTGCAAAATGAAACATGACGGTCCTAAAAACCCCTACTTATATCTAGTGGTGTCAATTTCTTAAGGATTTGCACTAATATCAAAATATTACAATAAAATTAGAATAATTAAAACACTGCAATATCTATGCTATGACAAAGACAATTTGTGATTTAAACTTATAATGACTCCTAAGAAAATTATCTAATTGGGTTAAAATACGAGCATTGCGGTGGTCAACATTATTAGAATAAGCAATCGAACAAATTCGACAATCTCAGAAAAATGGTTTTTTGAATTTTTCAGGCACATATGGTAATTACCAAAAGTGGAATCTTTTGATGGAAGAAAGTAAGGGCATAAGAGATATCACCCTCACCGGCGATTGCCTATTTCATGACATTGGTGAAGATGAGAGTTTTACTTGCTCGATGGAAGGCCTTCATTGATAAGATTAAAAATATTCAAATTATGGTTGCCAAAACACATTTTAAAGATTGATCGTGACAATGATTCAACCAAAAAATGTGTATCAATCAGCTTTTATAGCTTGGAAGAGAGTGGATAAGCATATCTAATGATTTATGGGAAATGTTGGAGATATAGGCTTGGAGGGAGTTCGATGCCTTTAAAGATAAATGTGGCAAAACTTAGTTCTAATAGCAACAACATCAATGTTGCTTGCGACACTAAGTGGAGCTATTTAGATAAATCTCTAGTTTATTACAAACATTATTTTAATCCATCACTAAATTCAGGGGTGGAACTAGCCTTAGTTCTTAGGAGAGGCAAACTTATAAATAATATATCTACACAATGTATTTAATTCTGCTAGGGGAAATCGCCTAAAGATCTAATATTTTAATTCTTTTAGGGGGGTAATTGCTTAAAAACTCATATAATAAAGAGTAAGAAAAAGATGGAGGGGGACAAGTTGAATCCCCCCCCCCCCCCCCCCCCTGGCTACTGTTAGAGATCTAATTTTTAGAGAAGAGCTGATGGGCAAAGAGTAAGGTTTGGGGAGATGGAGAGTGGCCAATAATACAGCCCTTTTAACGTGAATCAATTACAATAGCCTAGCAGAATTGAATTAGTCACATTTATTTTAATTGTAAAAAATTTCTTCTTACAAAGTTAAATAAATTTACATGGATGGGTAATGGCAATTTTGTAATTTTTTATTTAATTACTCGACCACAATAAATTTTCTAGCACATATAAAAATTGGAATGTTACCATATGAAAAATATTTAGGTACTAACTTTAAAAGATGTGGAGAATGACTTATGGCCTTGTTAATATATCAATGGATCTTGATAATATCTTCAACCCTAAATGTAAGTTGGCTTGTATGACATGATCTTTTTTATATCAACTTCACTGACAAATAGAAAGGGGTCTAATGCCTAACTCGCCTTTCATTGGCCGAAGTAGCTCCGCTCCGTTAGGGTTTTCTCTCCCGGTGGCGCTGGCCGCTCGGGTTGATCCAACTATTGATATCAGGGAAGCTTTCTCTTCTCCTCTTATTTTTTTGTTGTTCTTGTAGTTTTTTGTTGTGCTTTCTCGATTCATCCACCTCAGATTCTTCAAGGTCAGAATGGTGGTGAATCATTTTAATGATCCTGATTTTTTGGATGTGTCGAAGAAATCACATTCTTTTCTGGATGCCCTCTGGTTTTTTCCTCTGATGCAAGTTTTCTTGAGCTCAAATTAAGCGACTACTTTTGGTGATTTACACTCTTTGTGGATCTCGGAGGAGGAGATTCTTGTTCTTGCAGCTCCTCTTCAATTTGCGTTGGTTGGCAATTTTCCTTCAATATCAAGCTCAATGATGACTTTTCAATTACCTTGCTTAATCCGTCGCATGTCTTGATTAAGTTTGTTAATGTTATAGGCTATAGCAGAGTTGCTTTATCATAGATCTTACTTCGTTAATAATTGCTATATGAAATTGACCAAATAGTGTTCTTTATTTGATATTGGTGTTGAGTCCCCTATTATCCCCATTTGGATATCATTCCTTAACTTGAGGCCTCATCTTTTCTCTCTCCGTATACTTCACGCTCAGGGTTCATTATTTGGCCATTCGTTAAAAGTTGACAATGCTACCTCTTTTGGATCTCGCCTCTCTGTTGTGCATGTTTTGGTTGAGCTTGACATTGCAAAAAAAAAATTTGATAGAGTATGGCTAGGTCTTGAAAAGTTTGTGTATATTCAACATGTCGAGATAGAGTATTTTCCTCTCTGTTGTGTTCATTATAAATGTATTGGGCATTTGAGAGGTGATTGTCGCCACAAGTCATCTATCCCAGTGAATAGTACTGTTAATGCTATTAATAATGTTACCTCTGATGGGAATGCAACTGGTGTTATGAAAACTTTTGATAATATAGCTACCCCTATTTTGATTTCTGCTTTATCGGTGAATGAGTTGGAGGTTAATGGGGATATTTGTGGTGAAACTACTAATGATGTGGATGAGGTGAATGTTGTGGCTGACAAGTCTTTGTGTCATTTGGAGCTCATGGATAACATTATTGGTCTGGGTGTTGATGTTGCTAGGGAACTTGATAAATGTTTGGATGCTCAGGATGTGCCATTAAATTTTGATGTCTCTCTCCCAAGCACTGCTATACCCCAGATGATTGGTTCTTATAAGCTTCAGACTTCTCCTTTTGGTGAGATTGAACCCCTTGTTATTTCTGATTTGGGATGGCATGGGGTTCATATGGTTGCTAATAGTGTATGTACTTTCTCTCTTGTGTAATCCCCTATGGGTGTGGGGCTTTATGAAGTTAATTGGGTGAACTTAAATGATACTTCTATGATTAATGCTATTGTTCCTACTATCTCGTCTTGTGGTTTTGATACAAATGATCAAGTGCCTCTCATAAATGTTCCAAATTCCATTATTTCTAATGATGCCTTGCTAGCTCATTTAGCGAAGGATATTGGTGCGGATCACGTGAATGGTTAGTTGATTGTGATTCATCAGCTAATAGGCATAGTAGGGAGGAAATTGATGTGCTTGGGGATGATTCTCTAAACAATTATGGCTTAAGTGTTATTCGAAAAGCTGAGAAGGCTTTTACAAGAATTGTGGTAAACGTAGAAGGAGGAAATTAAAAAAAAAAATTCCTTTTCGATCCCTTTCTTTGTGTTGTTGGGTCCTCCTTTTCTGTTTGGGTTGGGTGTGGGGGTTCTGGTTTAGTCGGTTGGTGTTGGGCTGGCTGTTTATTGTGCCTCTTGGCTTCTTGAGAGTTTATGCTCGTTTTTTTTTTTGTTGGGGGTTTGGCTTTTGGTTGGTGGTTCTGGCGTGCTCTTTGCTTGATTTCCTTTATTTCCTTGTTGTTTTCTTCCTATTTTTCTTTGTGTAGGTTGAATGTTCGCAGATGCTTCTCCTTGTTTTGGGGCCAGGTCGTATCATTGGTTGTTCATTTTTTCTAGATACTCTGTTTGGTCGTTTGTCTGGCTTCTTTTCTGTTAGGCTTTATTTTATATAAGTGCTTTTGTTGGTTCCTTTATCTTGTGCTTGCTTATTGTAATAGTTAGAACCAATTGCTCGTAGGTTTTTCTTTGAAGATTGTATTTTTTAGAGTGCTTGTGGTTATTTAAGGACATGTAATTTTCTTCTTAGATTAACGCCTAGGCCCCTATGTGAATTTTATCATTTATATATATTATATATATATATATATAATATATATATATTTATATATATATATATATATATATATATATATTTTTTTTATACTTTTTTTTAAACTAAATACTTTCATTTGATCAACCTCGATTAAAAAAATATCACAATTTTAATACTCATATCATTCAAATATGATGCTGAGAAATTTTATTTTTTATGGGAGATTTTTTTTGTTTTGATTTTGTATTAAAATATGACTTTTCTGATCATAAAAGACAATTAATTAATTAGTGTGATTACAATATGGAAAAGTTTAGGATCCTTTAGATGAGCCAAGTTAATGCTTAAGATTCTACAAGTCTTCAGTGATGTGGATTTTCCACTAATTGGTGAAGCTGACATATTCGGCTTTAAATCTATCCTACACGCATATGATCTATATATCCATAGAATCAAATTGTTTGGTCGAACAACAACCATATGCATAATATGACTCTCAAAGCATATTTCATCATCCTTCTGTTGTTTTTTGGTGCCATATTTTGTGGATTGTAGAGCCATACTTGTTGAAGAAATCCCCCATATCTCAAAAGGTCAGTAATTAATTGTAGAGCTTTCTTCTTCTTCTTCTTCTTCTTCTTTTCCTGCAAGGATGGGATTGAAAAAAATATTAGTCAATAAATTTATATGACCATTAATTACAGGAGGCTTTCTTTCAAAATTATACACCAATATGATGGATCTCACAAAAAGAAGAAGATTGAGCGGACAGGGTTTTTATCCTCCGTATTATTATCCGCCTACTTATGGCTATTACGGATACACGCCTTATTGTGAAAGATGCTATG